>OY755240.1:10762346-10832555 GCA_963576725.1 Azorinus chamasolen
TTCAAACGTTTTTCACGAGATTCACAACAAATGTACAAGTACTCGATAGAGCCAAGTAGGAAAGCTTTTATTAGCGGAAACAATCGACATCAACCGAAGCTATATATGGCGTGTTCAGCAAGCGTATAATTATTTAAATTTTGACAGGTTAATAAAACAGGACAATAAGACAAACTCTGTGGGGATTCGCTGACCTGGGTCTTCACTGGCTGCCATTGTCTATTACTATTTAGCGACGCATAGTGCTGGAAATAACCCTATAATCAACAATGAGGATCTTTGAGCACGTAAATATCTCAGGACAGAAATGTACACCATAAGGGTCCATGCTTTAAATGCAATAATGTCGGATGGTTTAAACGAGTTAGATATCGTTGGACGTTATAAACCTATAGATTATTTTCTTATGATTTTATTGGGATCATTATGGATTGCCACGGCCAATGGGTTCACAAAGTGTCCTCACGGGTATAATCCACAATTTAGACACTGGATGCCCGGATCAGATAGACCCTGTTGGAACACTCTGATTGTTTAGTTTGGTTTTAGTTGGTCTGGTATGGGTCTTCACTAACGGTCATTGTCCAATTCCAGTACGCGATGTGCATTGGTTGAACACAATTATGATCCGATTACCATTGACCATATGTATATACTAGCCAATAGCAGCATTGTAAACCATATAGATCCAAGCTCTATCTTCACTGATGGTAGACAACTTATTACCGCAAGCTGTCGGTGGACATTATTGTATCATACGATTATTGTTGGATCATTACAGATTGTCACCGTTAATGACTATAATCTTTGCACACACACACGCGTGAGTAAGATACACCATGGTGCATTTGTTTGTGTTGTATGCATGGCGTTATAGATTCGATGCATTTTTTCATAATGAAAACACTTTTGCTTACGCGATTTTGTGGCTCCTGACAAATATTCAAATCAAATGCCCCGATCATGCTTACCTGACGTTACCATAACAACAAAATATTTCGGCCATATTTAAGAATATGTGTATGCATATTTTACATGAATAGATGAACCATATAGGTAGTACACTTACTGAAAAATTCAAACGGAAATAGAAATAAAATATGACAGCACTTGTCCCGAAACTTTCCGAACACCCCTCGTACATATTAAACCCTACTCTATCTGCTTCAGTAATTATCCCTTTCGCTGCCAATGCCGGATCTGTGATTACCTATACAAACAGTTTGGATCCAGATGAGACGCCGAGTTCTCATCAGGATCCAAACTGTTTGTTACTGTTACTATGTTTTTGAAACAAAAATGAGGAAAATAAAAAAAAATGAAATTTTGTAGCAGTCGACAAAGTTAGCAAACGACATAATGTGGCAGCAATAGGGTTGTACCTGCATGTTTCATCCAACATTATGAACGGCCCAGGATACTAAAGAAATAGCTTTTTTCTTATAATTTCCGCACTGAACGAGATTAGTTAACCCCATTCCCTCATAAGCTTTTTGTTAGGTCCTACCTCTTTGAATAAATCTACCGAAAAGAAGCATTGACAAGAGAAAGGATTTTTTTTAGAATTGTGTAGTTATGAAAACATTGTGGCAAATAGAGCAAATGCTGTATTTATCACAATGGTTTCAGGAAGTGACTTGTACAGAGGCGCCAAAAGACGTCAATGTGAGGGAATGGGTTAATTAGCATTCGCAAAGTCAGCACTTCTTGCTTGAATATTCTCAAAACAGTCCTGTACTTCATAAATACGCCTTTATACGCCTTTGTAAACCGAGCCGACCCAGACAAGATGGCTCCTGTTGGAGCCTTCTGATCAGGGTCTGCTTTGCTTGATGTAGCAATGATATAGATGTTTTTCGTCAGTCCCTGCCATAGTCAAAGTTCCTGTGTTCATGATACATGATAAGTATAGTCCATTTACATGTAATAGTCATAATGTCATCACTTCTTACATAAATATTCATAGAATAAAAGGTTGAATCTGCCAATACGAGAAAATCCATCTGTTGATAAAATTATATATATTGTGTTATCTATTTAATGTAACTTAAATGTATTCTACGAAAATAGCCATAACCAGATGGGCACGTGTTGTTTTCATCAACATTACACAGCCTTGTTTACACAGAGTTACTGCCATTTGGGGATGTTGTATCAGCCAGACTGTGTTCTAGGAAGACATGCATACATGTGTGAATTGAATGAGCCTGGCACGCAATTTATGTATAAATGCACTTATAGCATTGTGTAGTACCTCTCGACGAGGCAATTTGGCAGTGTTCCTATTTGACTTATTGCCCATTAACATATTTCCTCACAGAGATCCGATGCGCCCTTGGGCTGATGAAGGATAATACTTGTTTTATGTTTGTTGTCGTTTATTGATTCTAACCTTTTCCATGCTGACATTTCAAACAGGAATAGACCATAACTCTTTAACCCTTTACCTGTTCAATATTCGTAATTATAAGAAATAATGATATCATGAATATTTATTAGCTGAATTTTAATAATGGCATTTATATACAGGATGTTTGGTATTGGTAGACACCGAAGAGTCAGGTCTCTTATAATCCATAAGCAAACAGAGCAGACCCTGATCAGACGGCTTCTATAGGAGCCGTCTGATCTGGGTCTACTATGTTTGCAAATGCGTGAAAAGGCATTTATATGAAGGAAAGGGTTAAAGGTGGGGTTAGAGCATTCAGTATATAAGGGCATAACTTGTAAATTGTGAATAACAAACGGTGCAGATCCTGATAAAAGGGCGCCTCTATTAGCCCTCTGATATGGATCCGCACGGGTTGCAAATAACAGCTGACTCATTCCCCTCATTCAAATGGAATTCACTTTTATGTGTTTATGCAGTCAAAAATCACTATGGAAACCACTAAAAGGAAGTGAAAACTCTGAGTGATTAAACTCTTTCCTTATACATATTCATATAACAAATAATGATTTTATTAATTTGTAATCAGCTGAAGATTTATCATGGGATTACTACAACCTTAGTAAAAAGACAAAAATGACAAAGGCAGGTCTATATTGTTACATAAGCAAACCGAGTAAGTCTAGGGGCCGAGGTTATAAATGTTCTGAGTCTGACATCATTCTCGAGTATCTGATTGGTCAGATGCTTGAGAATGATCTCAGACTCAAGCAAAGGGTTTTAAAGCCCTGAGGCCTGATCAGAACCTGCCTGAACTAGGTCTACTCTGTTTGCAAAATGAGTAAGAATATGTGTCTTTATCGAAAAAAGGGTTACGTCCGATGGTATATGAACGCAGAGCGAAAGTAACATAGAATACATGACTTTAATTCTGCGATAAGCAACCACTTACTTTTAAAGACGTACAAAAGCATAGCAATTAACCATTTCATCGCCGCAGTCGCATAAATGCACCACGACAAATAGTGCAGTCCCAGATCAGACGCCGCCTTTTTAAGGCGGCGTCTGATCAGGGACTTCACTATTTGTCTCAATCTCTATTTCTATATACATGTATGTGCTTTATTCCTTTGAAATTTGCATTTATTTATCTCATTTCCTTATTTTACCGAACTTGGATTGCATACGACAATTAGAAATTTGGCACCGAAAGGGTTAAACATAAGCTCTATAAATACGCCTTTGCAAACAGATTAGGTGCAAATCAGACGACTCCTTTAGGGTCTGATACGTTCGCTTATGAACAAATATAGATATGATTATACAGTTTCTACTATGGCCAAAATGCCTGTGTTCATGTGTCATTATTAAAATAATCGAACCAATATATATAATGTCATTATTTCTGACAGGAATATTCGAGGAGTAAAGTGTTAAATGACCGTGTTTTAGAGATTATACGATACGCGCAATAAAATGCCATGAACAATAACTGCTTCTCACGCGGTTTACGTTTCTTTATTTGAGCAGTGTCGCGGAGGCACTCGAAAGACAATGATTTATTAGCAAACAGTGTCAATCCACATGAGTCCCTTTCAGTGAACCCTTTCCTTCATAAATCAACGCCTTTACCATTGGAAACTTTTAACGCCTTTGCAAACAGAGATGATCCAGATCAGACGGCGTCTGTTAACGGTTAGCAATGTACACTAGAACCTGTCTTAAGCGACCTTATATTGATTGGACACGGAATTCTTAAAAAGCAGGCGGTTGCTTGATGCAGGTTAAAAGTAATGCAAAAAGCTCCTATAGGAGCTTCCTGCATTACTTTTGACCTGCATTAAGCTACCACCTGGCTTACAGATCCTTATTATTTAGACCCCTTTTAATGGTCGATTAAGACAGGTTATGCTGTACCACAATTACACCTGCTAACGTATTTCCAAACAGAGAAGACCAAAATTAGATGACTGCTATTAACCGTGAACCGTTTCCCTTTAAGATGCGCCTTTAACTCCTTTGCAAACAGAGAAGATCCATCTCTGACGGCTGCTATACTCTGCTCTGTTTGCTTATGAAATAACAGATGTCTGATTTAATAGTTTCTGTCATGGCACTAAATAGATCTACTCTCGTTTATAATGCTTTGATAAGTATTGAGCTAATTAATATTCATGAGGCAGTACCATTTGCATGAATATTCACGAGATGAAAGGATAAATGATAAATTGTGAAAGTAAGACATGTATCACTACTATCTGCTAGACCTCATGTAGTTGCCTACTTTAAACTTACTACATATTGAAAATGTAGATAATAGCCAACTGCAAATCCCCAAGCATTAACACTTCCCATGCTACGCGCGTCCTGCCTGGCAGTTGCAAACAGCTTGAATCCAGATGAGACGCCGAGCAACTCGGCGTCTCATCTGGATCCAAGCTGTTTGACACTCGGTCAATAATTTCTCTAAAGTCTGACCGAAGAGTCAACAGTTCAGCCAATCAGAGATTGAACAGACATAACTTTATCCGCATACGAAGTGTAAAATATAAAGTATGCATAAGTGTTCAGGTTTTGTTACTTTTGCAAACATTCTCTACTCTTCAGCATGCTACATGAGATTTAGTGATTATCACTGCAACCAGTTTGGATCCAGATTACCTGCACACGGAGTCATCAAACTGTTTTATATTCGGAGTTGTACGTTTGTAGACAAAGATGATACATATGTAATGTTTTAAATAGGAAGCACGGTTTGAGTCTACAAATTCTGACTGAACATGTTAAAAGCTATGTATCATTTAAACCTGCTTTATTTGCAGATGTTGCCAAACGTCTAAGAGCTGAAGAAGCTCCCGTGTTAACATTTATCCTGCAATCTCAGGTCTGACTCTCGCTTGCAAACAGCTTGGCTCCGGATGAGACGCCGAGTAACTCGGCATCTCATCTGGAGCCAATCTGTTTGTCACTCGGTCAGTAGCGTCTCAAAGGCTTCTTCAAATTGGGCGTCAGAATTGCACCAGAACAAAATTTTGTTTACACGGATAAGGGTTTATAGTCGATCTTTTATCATTTACAGCATTATTGAAGTACAGTTAGCCCTCTCTAAAGCCACCAGGTCCATGCTTATAAAACTTTTAGTTGAGTCTGAGTTCGTTCTCAAGTTTTTTAATTGGTCAGATGTGAGCCTATGGCTCAAATCTGACCAATCAAAAGCTTGAGAACTCAAATCTGACCAATCAAAAGCTTGAGAACGAACTCAGACTCAACTAAAAAGCTTTATAAGCATGGACTCAGGTAATGAGTTAACATGAGCGTCTTTAAAGTAGATGTTAGCTTAATGCAGGAAGAAAATAATGCTGAAAGCTCATAAAGGAGCTTTCTGTATAACTTTTGTCCTGCATTAAGCTACCACCTACCTTTAATACCCAGAATTAGAGCTCTTTTTGATGGTCGTATTGGACGGTGTTTACCGAACTTATCTAATAATGACCGCTAAACATGTTACAGCATCATGACAACTGTACAAATACCTATACAACTGTGGCTGATCTGGATCTACCATACAATAAAAGATAATCCATTAACCCTTTCTTTCATATAAACGCATTCGCGCATCTGCATACAGAGCAGAACCAGATCAGACACATCCCATAGTGTCTGCTCTCTTTGCTTTTGACATGATATAAATTTGATTCTACAGTTTTTTGTCAAAGCAAACATGTCCGTGACATATTTCAATAAATAACACCAGCTAATAAATATTTATGATGTTATATTTTCTCAAATAAATATTGAAGTAGGAAAAGGCTGAATAGCTAACACGGAACGAGCCCATTCGGTGTAAGAGTCTAAGATTAGCCTTATGAATGATACACGGCAGGACAGGATCAGATGACGCCTCTATCTGCCCTCTGACCTGGGTCTACACTGTATACAAGTGTGTATTCGTTTAAAATATTGAAAGGGGAAAACCTATATGGTACCTTTATTCATTGAGCGACTCGTTTGACCATGTTTAACCCGTTCCCTCATTCACGACTTTTGACGACTCTGTAAAGGTGGCTTTGTAAAATCATTGTGATAAATAGAGCATTTGCTCCTATAGGAGCAAATGCTCTATTTATCACAATGGTTTCAAACTACAAATTCTAAAAGTTTCCTTTTCTCTAGTTAATGCTCCTTTTCGGTAGATTCATTCAAAGAGGTTGTATCTATAAATAGCCTATGAGGTAATGGGTTAAGGTAATCCAAATGTGTATTTTGTGCCTAAACAGGACATATGCAACAGTGTAGACCCAAATCAGAGGGTTCTTAAAATACTCATCTGATCTGGGTATACATTGTTTTGCTCCACTAACTAGTTTTCCTCATGCCAAATCAGCACAAACGTTCTTGCTGATACATCCCTAAAGAGGGAAATGAGATTCATTTAACCTTTCTCTTGCTGAATTTTAAAATACATTTCTCCTTCCTTATCCATGCCCTGTTGTATAGTTACATATATCTTCACTGTGTACAAGTATTTCGCTGTGCAATCACTGCTGTGGAGTGCACTGGTTGCACAAGCAACTTGTAAATAGTGCAGACCCTGATGAGACAGCTCCTGCAGTAGCTGTCTCATCTGGGTCTTCACTATTTACAGGTAGGTATATATATTGACGTGAATAGCAAGCGAAGGGTTAAAATACATTTGAACGAGCACGTAGAGACATAATTATACTGTAGCACCTCTATAATTCGAAATGTTAGTATAGATTAATTTAGACTCTTTACGGCCGATGACTGCTTAATGCAGAGCGAAATGCATGCAGAAGGCGCGCAATGGAGCTTTCTGCGTGACTTTCACCGTGCATTAACTGCATTACTGATCAATACTTAAAAGTGTAGCTGAGTATTCGAAATATCGAGGTTTTACTGAATATGCTATATAACGTGTTAACGGGGAAAACGTGCATTCCGTTTGATAATATCTTTGCCAACAAGTATGATTGCATGTAATGGGTGTTTTATAAAGAACACATTAGTATAATTATGTTACATGCATTTATACACACTAACACTACATGTTAACCCTTCGCTTGCTATCCACGTCAATACACCTACCTGTAAATAGTGAAAACCCATATGAGACAGCTCATGCAGGAGCTGTCTCATCAGGGTCTGCACTATTTACAAGTTGATTGTGCAACCAGTGCACTCCACAGCAGTGATTGCACAGCGAAATACTTGTACACAGTGAAGATATAATTATGTAATTATACAACACGGCATGGGTAAAGAAGGAGAAATGTATTTTAAAATTCAGCAAGAGAAGGGTTAACCTTTCACCGTCTCTCCGCGACCTGACAAGGGTTTCCAAACAGCTCGGAACCAAACGAAACACCGGGTAACTCGGCTTCTCATCAAAATGCAATCTGTCTGACATTCGGTCAATAGTTTCTGAAATTGGATTTTGCACCAAATCTGAGCTGACATTATTGTTTGCACATTGGTCAAGGTAAATAGACAGGTGTTCACGTGTGATAGGTAGGTACAGTAGACCCACGGTACCAGTTCTTAACTCTTCCCTTCATATAAACACGTTTTCACATATCTTCAAACATGGTAGACCAAGATCGGACGGCTCCATTAGCAACCGTCTAATCAGGGTCTGCTCTTTTTTCTGATGGATTTTTTTTGTAGTTTCTAAAATGGCTACAATGCTCCACCTTCAATATTTCATTATAGTTATTATGTACATGACTATTCAGTAGGTATCTTAAGTTGGACTACATATGGGACAGGGGAAGGGTTAAGCTAACACATGTTTTAAAACAGGATTTCCCTGTAGTGGTCGTATTAGACAGACTTTGTTGTATAAAGATGAAAATACAGACAGACATATGATTTATTTAAGTCTCACTAATGTACATTGCAAACAAAATATACATAAAAACATATGATTATTGCACAAAGGTACAAAACATTTCACACATGAGTTATGAGGGACTGTTAAAAGTTACAGTAAAACCTCTCTATAACGACCACTTATTTGTGTTAATTAGTTGGTATTTAGAGCATGTCCCATAGGAGTGTTCTGTTTTACTTTCAACTTGCTTTAAGCAGCCACCTGCCTTTAACAAAAGATAATTGGTGTAATTTAGTGGTCGTTATAGAGAGGTTATATGCAATAAAAATGCAAAAGAGTAGATATATGTGTACATGTTAACCCTCCATATAAACGTTTGTCCGTGCATTTACAAACAGAGTAGACCCAAGTCGGACGGTTCCTACAGGAGCCGCCTGATTAGAGTCTGCCCTGTTTGCTAATTGAATTTGAAATATCTGTTTCTTTACTTTCTAAAATGGCTACAATATTCAACCTTCCGTATTTCGGTTTAACTATTTTGCACATGAATATTTAGTAGGTTTTGATAATTAATTTAAACAAAGAACAGTAAGAGGGTTCATACAGTGAACTTACAGAGAAAGTAATAATTACCCTCTTGAGAATCTAAAAACTGTATTTTTACATCTGGGTCCATGCTTATAAAACTTTTAGTTGAGTCTGAGCTCGTTCTCAAGTTTTTGATTGGTCAGATTTGAGCCTCTGGCTCAAATCTGACCAATCAAAAGTTTGATAACTCAAATCTGACCAATCAAAAGCTGTGAGAACGAACTCAGGCTCAACTAAAAAGCTTTATAAGCATGGGCCCTGTCCTATTAAAGTATCACATCAAGTATAGACGACATAGAGTCAGTGGGTGTCTGAACTGAGAGACAGGCCCAGTCACCCAGACTGTCAGGAAGACAGGCAAACAGACTGACGGGTAGACAGGCAAACAGACTGACGGGTAGACAGGCAAACAGACTGACGGGTAGACAGTCAAACAGACTGACGGGTGGACAGTCAAACAGACTGACGGGTGGACAGACTGCGTGTCAAGCATGTACACACAAACAGCTAGAACATGGATTTACCCCCCCCCCTTTACTCCATAAATACAAATTCCAACGCATTTGCAAACATAGTAGACCACGATCAGATGGCTCCTGTAGGAGCCGTCTGTTCAGGGTCTGCCCTGTTTGCTTATTAAGTTATTATATAATAATAGATATAATTCTACAGTTCTGACATAGCCAAAGCTGCATTTGTACATGTGCTATTATAACAAATTAATCTAATTAATATACATGACGTCATTATTTCATGCATGAAAGTATTTAGGAATCTGAGAGAGAAATGGACTAATAACTTAGTAAACAAGAAAGGGAGATACATATTGCGAAACACAGGGTTATGGACTACTAAACAGAAAGAGAGAGAGATATTTAGAGAGATAAACAGAAAATGAAAAAGAGAAAAATCCAAACCAAACAGGCGGACAAATACAACCATTGACATATAATGACAAACACGAGCTTTCAATTAGTTGTTTGAAGCATGTACTCCCTAGATAAGACTGTTAACCCCTTTCCTCCATGATTATTCATTTAAGAAATAATGACGTCGTGAATATTAATTAGATTAATTTGCTATAATAGCACATGGACACAGGAATTTTTAGCAATAGAAGAAACTGCAGATTCATATTTATATTACATGTATATCTTTAGCAAACAGATCAGACCCTGATCAGATGTCTCTCTCTCTCTCTCTCTCTCTCTCTCTCTCTCTCTCTCTCTCTCTCTCTGTATGAAATTTCATTCCACAGTATCAAAACTTTCCTAAACGGCTATGCCAACATGAAAATATAGCTACTTAATCTTCATAAATTCATTATTTCATTATTGCTTTCATGAATATTCGTCAGGTAAAATATACAATACACAGTGACATCATTTCGTCTTCATCTTTTGACTATCTATAAACTGAAGTTTTATAATGGCATATGGACACAGGAATGAGTGGATATTGCATAAACTGTAGAATCAGATTTGTAACATTTCACAAGCAAGAATGACATTCCCTGATCAGAAGGCTCATATATGTTTGTGTCTACCCTGTTTGCAACTGTGGCAAAATTCGCCATTATCAGATAAATGGTGAATAAACGTAGCACAATGCAAATAGACCTCATTTGGCTCTTCTTTTTATTCTTGCAGAAAAATAGCACGCCTAATGCAACAGTAAATAATCGGACGATGGCAGAAACCGAGATAACCCTGAAGGACATCGAGGAGGCTTATAAAAGAATATCACCTTACATCGAGAAGACACCGGTGTTAGAGAGTCAGATAATCAACCAGGAACATGGACGAAGATACTTCTTCAAATGCGAAAACATGCAGAGAACTGGATCATTTAAACTTCGCGGTGCCATAAACGCGGTTAGTCATTATGATTTTAAACTTCGTGGTGCCATAAACACGGTTAGCGCTTTTGATTTGAAACTTCTCCGTGTCATGAACGCGGTTAGAGCTTTGATTTAAAAAAAACAGTGACAAAAAACACGGTTATTATTATTCACTTTAAAATTCTCGATGCCATAATCTCGGTTAGCGCTTTTGATTTTAAATTTTGTAACGCCATAAAACGCGGTTAGCGCTATTTCGTGGGGTAATAGACGCGGTTAGTGCTATTTCGCGGGGTAATAAACGCGGCTATTCCGTTCGCCATATTTGATATCTCTCCCACTCTCTCCCTCTCTCTTTGTGTGTGTCTCTCTCTTCTCTCTCTCTCTCTCTCTCTCTCTCTCTCTCTCTGTCTCTCTCTCTGTCTCTCTCTCTCTGTCTCTCTCTGTCTCTCTGTATCTTTCTCTATCTATATTTCTCTCCCACTCTCTGTATTTGTCTCTGAATTTCCCCTTCTCTCTCCCTCTCTGTATATATGTATGTCTCTCTATCTGTCTGTCTATCTGTCTCTGTGTTTCTCTCTGTCTCTCTCTGCCTCTCTCTGTCTATCTGTCTCTCTCTCTGTCTGGTGTTGCAGTGCCGTAAAACCCAGCTCACTCACTCACTCACTGTCTGTATGTCTGTCTGACTGTCTGTCTGTTTCTGTCTCTGTCTCTGTCTCTGTCTCTGTCTCTGACTCTGTCTCTGTCTGTCTGTTTGTCTGTCATTTCCAGATTTCAAGCTATAATCAATTTCTCTACTAAAATGCAATCAGACTGTCAAACAGTTTGGATCCTGATGAGACGCCGTATTCACTCATCCGTCCGTAGCAGGCTAAAGGTTAACTCTTTAACTGATAAATATTTATATGAAAAATAATTATACACATATAAATACACTATAATTCAAGTCGAAACACCATATCACTGGTCTATAAGGCATTGCCATGGTCTGATAGCATGAATGGATATCGTGTATTCACAATTTCTTCAAATAATATATATCTTAAAATCTCTACAAGCTTGATATTGATATCGGCGAAAGTCACTACTTTCGGTTTTAAACCGAAAGTAATGGCTTACAACCCATCTCTCATTTTATCTCTGCGTCTTCAGCCATAATTAGAAAATCCTACTGGAACTGTCTGATCTGGTTCCACATTGTTTACAAAATCAGAAGGATGAGCCACTATCATGTACAAGGTACACCCTTAACTTGATTAATATTACTTGAAGAAACAAATAGAATTATTTGGCCATGGCCGAAATTCGAATGCGGTATATATAGTAACATAAGCAAGCAGAGAACCTTATCAAACAGGTCTACACTGTTTTCAAATGCGTCAAAATGGTAGTTTTCAGGTACAGTAAAACCTTTTTTAACCGGAATTCTATTGAGAATACTTTAGATACATATACTTTTAAGTAGGTGGCTGCTTAGGTAAAGTGAAAGTCATGCTGAACGTTGCAATAAGCTGCCATTCGTTTCAAAGACCGAGATTTATGTAAAATGTAACACCCAGTTTAGAGAGGTTTTACTGTAAATAGTCAAGAGAGCAGTAGAATGAGCGGAAGTAAGCTGTGCGCATGTCTTTACGGTGCAAGGGAGGCTTTTATTTTTATTATAGACGTTATATACTTAACCCATACGCTCATAATTATAGAGTAGAACGCCCCTAAACCAGAATTTTATTCAGGAACTATCTAGGTCTATTTAGATAGGCGACTGCTTAATGAAGGACGAAAGTCATGCAGAAAGCTCCTAGTGGAGCTTTCTGCATATCTTTTAACCTGTATTAAGTTGCCACCTATCTGATTTAACGTCCGGTTTAGAAGGATTTTACTGTGTACGATTTTCGCACCTTTGAAACAATGGAGAGCTAGATCGGATAGAT
The DNA here is from genome assembly GCA_963576725.1 of Azorinus chamasolen. Taxonomy (NCBI): domain Eukaryota; kingdom Metazoa; phylum Mollusca; class Bivalvia; order Cardiida; family Solecurtidae; genus Azorinus; species Azorinus chamasolen. The sequence continues at coordinate 10,774,946 of OY755240.1, forward strand.
ACTGCATGAGCTGCCTGACAAGGCTCTCTTCTATTTGAAGATTCAGAGGTTTAGTGGTAAACATTCAAACGCATGTAAAGTCTCTTAGAACTTTCCGTGATACAGCCATACTACCCTTTGATGAAAATTACTAGCAACAGGGAAATCTAAAAGCTGATTGCGTTATAAAGGAATGTTGCAACATGCTTAAATGTATGTGCTGAAGACTTACGAATCAGTTTGTTTAATGATGATGAATTACAGCCACCACGCTGTAAAGGTACAGTAAAACCCCTCTAAACCGGCCGTTAAATTTGGTATGAATATCGGTCTTGGAGACAGGTGGCAGCTTAATGCAGGGCGAAAGTCATGCAGAAAGCTCCTCTAGGAGCTTTCTGCATGACTTTCACCCTGCATTATGCAGCCACCTGCCTAAAAGTATCTAAATTGTTCTCTACTAGAATTCCGGTTTAGAGAGGTTTTACTGTATTTATGAATCAGAGGTACTTACGAAGTCATTTCGTGTATATGAAGACAGATATCCTTTAACCCATTTCCCTGTTTAATGTTTATTCAAAATGTCGATACCTGCTGAATATCCATGGACAAAATACTTATAATGAAATATGGAAGATTGAACATTGTAGCCATTTTAGAAAGTAAAGAAACAGACCTATTAAGTTATATTAGCAAACAGAGCAGACCTCCTACAGAAACCGCCTGATCTTGGTCTTCTCTGTTTGCAAATTGCGTGAAAACACGTTTCTATGAAGAAAAGGGTTAATATATGGTTGCGTGTTTACGTTTGAGAGAGCTCCTCGTTTCTGATTAATTCTGTCCTTCGTAGGAATGCATTTCACGCCTTTGAGTAGATCAAGATCAGAAGTCTCCTATAGGAGCCGTCTGATCAAAGTCTGCTCTGTTTGCTTCTATATAGATCTGAGTCTACAGTTTCTGAAATGGTCCAAACCTTCTGCCATTATTAACCCTTTCGCTGCCATTGCCGGATCTGTGATTACCTATGCAAACAGTTTGGATCCAGATGAGACGCCGAGTAACTCGGCGTCTCATCAGGATCCAAACTGTTTGTTACTGTTACTATGTTTTTGAAACAAAAATGAAGAAAATCAAAAGAACGAAATTTTGTAGCAGACGACAAAGTTAGCAGACGACAGAGTTTGGCAGCGAAAGGGTTAAATGTAATTCAATGGATAATCATAAGGTCGTGAATTATTGTATGAATATTCAACAGGGTATTCACTTTACCTCACGAACATTCATGTAAGAATTGATGACGTCATGAATGGTTATTTGCTGGTGTTTTTTTTATATTGGACTAATGAGCAAGGGACACTTTTAGCATACCACGCAATTGTATATTAACCATTTTCTTCATATAAACGTGTTTTCACGCAATTGCAAACAGAGTAGGCCCAGATCAGACGGCTCCTACAGGGACCGTCTGATCAGGGTCTACTCTGTTTGCTAATAGAATTTGATAGATCGTTTTCTTTTCTTTCTAAAATGGCTACAATATTCAATCTTCCATTTGGTCTACATTGTCTGCAATGGTTTGTATCAGGTAAAAGGTTTACAACGAGCAACAATTATTTTATTACACAAAATAAATTCGATAATCAGATTTATGATATTGGATATTCTACAGTAGTCATCTGAACTGGGTCTACTGTTTTTTGCAATGTACAGGCGTTTAAAGGCACCTATATGTGGAAATGTATACCAATATGTACATTGTACATGGTCTATATATACCCATTCTCTCATAGGCTATTTTAAGACCCATCCTGTTTGAATAAATCTACTGTAAAGGAGCGTTTACAAGCAAAAAGGGTATATTTTAGAATTGTGGAGTTTTGAAATATTTGTGATAATTAGAGCTTTAGCTCCCAATAAGCAAATGCTCTATTTATCACAATAGTTGAAAAGGTTGCTTTTACAGAGGCGTTAAAAGGCATCGACATGAGGGAATGGGTTAAAGTCGTCACACATAATACACAGTGTGTTTAAGTATGCTTGATTGCTTACAACTAGATACACTTTATAAATTATGTAGACTGTACAGGCAAATTGTGCAATCAAGTCATCGTGTTTGCCAATACTTAGCTTTTTGATGATAAATACAATTATAAGTGATTTTGTACCATGATAGTCTGTACGTTATGCTTTGGTTGGCATGACGGCTACTTTTAATATTTTGTAACATTTGTTTGTATTCTTGAGTCTGACTAACTCGATTTATTAACATAGAAAACTCTAAAAGCAAGTGTTTGATTAATGCAATTCAAAAACTCCTTTTGACCTGCCTTAAGCTACCACCTGCGTTAAGTTACATACCTTCTTTTAGAGTGGTCCTATCAACTACACTTGACTGTAGTTGCAATTTCAATGTGTCTGGCCGATTAGTCTTTAGCGATTGAGTAAACTCAGTAGGGAGGCCAATACATGTGCAGGTATGTGCTAGAGGATGTCGAATGACAAACAGTGCAGACACAGACTCCACTAGGATCCCTCTGATCTCGGCATACTCTGTTTGTACAATAATACCCCTCTTTAACGGTCACTAAATTACATCAAGTATTTTGTGTTAAAGGCATGTGGCTGCTTAAAGCAAGGTGAAAGTAAAACAGAACGCTCCTATATTCGAATTCCTTTTTGAATTATATCAGCGTTTATGCAAACTAGTTCATCTATAGATACGTGTAAACTAATTTAAATCACATCGTCTCTGGCACATGTTAACCCTATCCTTCATTTAAACGCCTTTTCACGTCTTTGCAAATAAGGTACATCCAGACCAGAAGGCTCCAGTAAGAGCCATCTGATCAGAGAATGTTCTGTTCTGCTGATGGCGTGATATGGATGCGCATATACAGGGCTTGTCAAAGCAAAGTATTCCCTTGAAAATTTGATAAACAGTGTTCCCTCTCTACAACGACACCCTTTGGAATACGATGAGTGTATGTGTTGTTCAGAGGGAGTTGTTATAGGGGGGGAAATCAAACATAATTAGCTTGTTTGCAGATTCCCAGATAAGTTTATTTCGAGAACTAAAACCGTTATGCCTCAATCAAACCCTATGTTGTGACCACTTTGAGTAGTCACAACATAGGGTTTGATTGAGGCATAAATAAAATACGATGGATAAAAGTTGTTCCTGGAGCCTTGTTGTTTCGGAAACAGTGACATGCGTTGTTGTAAGGAGGGAATCGTTATTGGGAGGGCCGTTGCAGGGAGGGAGCACTGTAATGCTAATAGAAAGTAGTGTCAACATAAATTTTGAACTAAGAAACGGCTAAGCGGGCATTACACAATGAACTAAAAATACAGAAAACAGCTAGCCCTAAAATGATAATTTATACTATTACAATTTAAAATAGCAACACCCTTTAACCCTTTATGAATATTTAAATAAGAAATTATGACATCATGAATATCAAATAATAGATAATTTTTGCAGTGGCATATGAACTCATGCTATTTTGGCTAAGACTGAAACTGTAGAATTACATCTACATAATTATACAGGGATGCTCCCAGCAAGTAGATCTATAGCATACTATATTTATAAGCACACAGAGTAGACTCCGCATAACTTTCACAATACGTTAAGTAACCGCCTGCTTTTGAATAACACACATGATCCATGCAGTAGTCGCGTCAACTTCATAGAGGTTTTACTGTATACCAGAGGACCAGATTAATAGAATCAAGCATGGGGTTTGTTAAAGACGGGGGTTTCTATACCCGAGGTTGGTCTGTTCCAGTCGGAAACGAGCTTTAGCTCGTTTCCGACAGGAACAGACCAACCGAGGGTATAGAAACCCCCCGGCTTTAACAAACCCCATGCTTGATTATTTTTCTCGCTGAAATACGCCCTAAAACCAAGAAAATTAACGAGTTTTGTGAGGTACTACTTTACATTGCGTATTACGACCTCCGTATCTAATAGCAACAAACTGCAGCATAAAAGCGTGCCACCATATGACGTCATTTGTTATGACAACCACACACGTTAAGGTTTGACGTAAAATATAAATAACTGAGTGACTACAAAACAACGTCTTCGGTTAATTAAATAGGCTTTTAAAATGTTTATATGATAAATAGAATCTCATATTCGTGCTAATTATTTATATTAAGTTTAATTTATAAGGTTGTTTCCTATAGAAATGTTGATTTAAATCTGTAAGAGTTACTTCCCTTTTATTAATTTTACGTAATCGCGCGTATGAATACACCAAACAAGGGGTGTTCCAGATAAGGATTTCTAGTACGGCTATTTTTAGTAACTCAGTTTATCTAGCACGTCTGAGAAGCGAGAAAAGAATTTCTAGTACTGCTATTTTTAGTAACTCAGCTTATCTAGCACGTCTGAGAAGCGAGACCAGATGCGTAAATTGATGCATTTTCAAGAATAACTTCTTTATTTCTCCACCAAACCCCATGTGCACTCTTTATAATGGTCACAACAAAGGGTTTGATGGAGAAATGACGATTCTAGTATGTGTGTAGGCACTCTTTATCTATAGCTCTGGATACTATATGCACAGACTGTGACTGTAACTGATGAAAATTAAAACAGGTCCGAGTTTTACCTGACTTTAAACAATTACCTCATAGGCTATTTTTAGAACCAACCTCTTTGAATAAATCTACCGAAAAGGAGCATTTACTAGAGAAAGGGAAAATGATAAAATAGGGTAGTATTGAAACCATTGTGATAAATAGAGCATTCGCTCCTATTGAGCAAATGCTCTATTTATCACAACGGTTTCAAGAAGTGACTATTACAGAGGCATAGAAATGCGTATTTATGGAGGAAAGGATTGATTTTGCAGCATGAGAAGAAGGTATACTGTTCCAAGCTTGTCTAGTCTCAGAAAACGTGCATTCTAGTGTCATTCTGCAGATAATAACATATACCAAACATTTACACAGATAATGCCAACTTCTTATAAGGGCATAGTCGTTGTTTCTTGCAACGCTGAATTTTCAGAATGGAATAGTCCAGCAGGGTTTAAATGTAGGATCCACTTATAGATAAAGGGGCGTATGTTCAAGATTGAACCTGTCCACACAGAATTTGAAGGGTGGAACAACCTACCAATGTTTAACTATACGCTCGTAGAGTCCACTTGGTATGAGAGGTTTAAAATTTCTAGAGGATATTAAACTGCAAACAGTGCAGACCCTAACCCGAGTGACCACTCTGATCTGGATCTGCACTGTTTGCAAACGGCATTACAAGCAACCATAAAATGGGTTACAAAATTTAATGATACAATTAGAACATTTGTGTTTAGGGCTAAACTGATTTTGTTAATGGTTTTGTCTCACACAAATGAATACTCATTGATTCGTGAACTAAACATGTAATTGTGGTGTAATTCATCATTTTCAGAATGCTGTGAAACAAAATAATACATTCATTCATTAACCTTATTAAACAGCTAAACAGTAAATCGTCCTGTATTAAGCTTCCATTTGCAGTTAACTCTTTTGGCGCCTAATTTCTAATTGTCGTCTGCAATCCAATTTTGTTAAATCATTTTGGTACAATAAAGAAATGAAAAAAATAAATGCAAATTTTAAAGGAATAAAGCACAGGTATAGAAATAGAGATTGAGACAAAAAGTGAAGTCCCTGATCAGACGCCGCCTTGAAAGGCGGCGTTTGATCTGGGACTGCACTATTTGTCTTGGTGCATAAAGGCAACATTGGCGGTGAAAGGGTTAAAGAGATGACTGTGTATTGATCAGGTGGTTGTTTGGGAGAGGTTCTATTGTAATTAGAATTGTGTTTAAATCACAATTAAGTACATTCTAAAGTATTTTGCCCCAAGCCTGGTTGTGATAAATGGGAATTGGTATTATATACAAAGTATTAATCCCTTTCCCTCACATTAACTCATATTTCACTCATCTGCAAATAGAGTAGACCCAGATCAGACGGCTCCTATAGGACGGCTCCTATAGGAGCCGTCTGATCATGGTCTGAACTGGTTGCTTTTTACATAATAAAGGTCCGATTATATAGTTTTTGTCAAAGCAAACAATACCTCGAAAAAAATATATACAAAATGTAGAACAAGAATCGGCTAATAAATGGAATGCTCTATCACTGTGTCATGATGTATTTGATGCAGTTTGAAAGGGTATAATATGCGAGATGGTTTTGAATGAATAAATGGAATGCTCTATCACTGTGTCATGATGTATTTGATGCAGTTTGAAAGGGTATAATATGCGAGATGGTTTTGAATGAATAAATGGAATGTTCTATCACTGTGTCATGATGTATTTGATGCAGTTTGAAAGGGTATAATATGCGAGATGGTTTTGAATGAATAAATGGAATGCTCTATCACTGTGTCATGATGTATTTGATGCAGTTTGAAAGGGTATAATATGCGAGATGGTTTTGAATGAATAGATGGAATGCTCTATCACTGTGTCATGATGTATTTGATGCAGTTTGAAAGGGTATAATATGCGAGATGGTTTTGAATGACAAATATTGCAGACCCAGATATAGTATACATTGTTTGTTAACGCCGGTACACGGGATATCCGGGTTCAAAGATTTACACACTATCATATTTGTCATATTGCAGACTTTGCAACAGCGGGAGAAATATGGCGAAGACCTAAAGGGGCTGGTAAGTACTTTATATCTGAAAAAAAGAACCAATGCCAGAGTATCTTGTACATTAGAACCTGTCTTAAGCGGTCATTAATTTATTGAACATAGTAATATTAAAAACAGGCGGTGCTTAATGCTTGACCCGCATTAAACTACCACCTGCCTGACAGACCCATTATTATACCTCATTTGATAGCTGCTGCTTAAAACAGGTACTACTGCATTCCTTAGCTCGATAATATTGACCAGACTTGCATGAGCACACAGCTTGTATCAATAGGTGCCCTTCGCATGCTATGTCTCAACAATAACAACAACAACACCAAAAATTCCATCACAAATACATTAGTTTTCTGACCCAACAAAAAAATTGAAAACAAATATTTATTATATAGAGCAGGGGTATTCGCGAAAACAAAATTGAGTTATTTGTGTATAATGTTATCTAAAAAGATATTTGTTTTTTGTTGGGTCAGAAAACTATCTTTTAGTATAAATAATAATGTATTTGTGATGGAGTTATTGTGTTTGTTGTTGAGACATAGCATGCGAAGGGCACCTGTGCTTGTATGGGAAAGCGTGTAGGTCGTCGTCACATCAAGATCGAAACACTACTTGGCACTCTGTCGATAGTTCCTCAAAAGCTTGATCGACTTACTTGTAAGTACAAATGTAGTGTAATTTGTAACAGATAAGGAATTCAATGAACTATAATTCTTAACTTTTCTCCCGCTAACAGTGCCCTGACTCACGACCTCTGAATTGGTAAATACAGTAAAACCTCGATTATTCGAATTTTGGGTAAAGAAGAATTTAGACCCTTTTAGGCAGGTGGCTGCTTAATGCATGGTGAAAGTCATGCAGAAAGCTCCTAGAGGAGCTTTCTGCATGACTTTCACCATACATTAAGCTGCCACCTGTCTTAAAGATCGATAATAATACGTATTTTAGTGTTCGGATAATCGAAGTTTTACTGTATAATAAAGGCGATAAAGGTAGCGAAATAATCCATTTTCTTGTCATTTTTAACCCGTTCCTCGGTAGATATTCATGTCAGAAGTATTGACAGCTAGACAATGTATAAGCTGTTATTTTATAATAAGATACGTATCCGGGAATATTGGTATTGGTAGAAGCTGTAGGATCAGATCTATCATAATTACATAAGCAAACACAGCAGACACTGACCATACGGCTTTTAAGAGCCGTCTGATCTGAGCCGACCCACAGGTGCTAGGCGTGTGGCCATTTCACAAATACTGCTTATAAATATCATTAAATACGTTTAGACACCATAACTTGACAGTATAAAAAAATGAATTTTTTTTCGTAATAGTATATTACATGTACATGTACTATATAGTAACTTTTCGCAGGTAACACACAGCAGTGGAAATCATGGTCTAGCGGTTGCCATGGCAGCGAAAACGTTTAACATTAAGTGTGCTATTGTCACCCCACGTATTACTGCACAGTACAAGTTGGATTCCATAAAAAGACTCGGGGCAGAACTCGTGTTGTGTGAGGCAACCATGGAAAGCAGGTTGGTAATGGCGTACCGTAAAATCCCTCTCTAAACCGAACGTTGAATTTAATATAAATATCGGCCATGGAGACAGGTGGCAGCTTAATGCAGGGTGAAAGTCGTGCAGAAAGCTCCTCTGGGAGCTTTCTGCGTGTCTTTCATCCTGCATTAAGAAGCCACCTGCCTAAATTATCTAACTTAGTCTGTACTAGAAATCCGGTTTAGAGGGATTTTACTGTACCGCACAACGTTCAATTTATAATCAATGCAGGGCTTCAAGACAGGCGAATTAAGATTTGTGAAGCAGGCGACTACTTAATGCTGGATGAAAGTCATACTTTCTGAAAGCTCCTTTTCGGAGCTTTCTGAATTACTTTCACACTGCGTTAGGCTGACTGATACATTAAAGACGTACACTGATACTAATTAGAAAGTCCGGTTTCAAAACCACACGAATCTAAAAAAAATCCCTTTTTTGCGTCTTTTCGGTAAATTTTTCAAGGAGATTATATCTAAAATAGCATACTAGGTAGGGAATGGGCCAATGCAGGATGAAAGGTTTGCAGAAAGCCCCCAGTAGAGCGATGCTCCTTTTAGTATTTGAAAACCCTTTATCTGTGATTATTGGTTAAAGATTGTCAAATCTTTCTAAATTGGAGTTTAAATAAAGAAGAAGTTATATTATTTAGGCAGCCAGCTGCCTAATGCAGGGTGAAAATCTTACAGATAACTCCCAGCGGAGAAATTATCATTCTACTATCTGAAGTTCCAATTATCAGTAGTACATGGTTAAATGTTTCACCAAAGTACTGTAAAGCTCTTTAGATCTTGTTTAGGTTGCTTAATGCAGGGTAACAGTCGCCAAGAACGCTCCTTTTGGATATTTCTGCATAGCTTCAACACTGTACTAAGCTGTCGTCTGCCTTAGCCCATTCCTGAATATTAATCAAAATATCATGACTTTATTAATACTATTTGGCAGAATTTTATAATGAAACTTTGACAGTAGAGGTTTAGCTAAAGAACGAACTGTAGAAACATAACCACCGAAAAACCATTAACCCATTTGCTACCACAATCCCATATATGGGACGTAGGCAATCAGTATAGAATCTGATCAGACGCCGCATACAAATGTAATGCGGCGTCTGATCAGAGTCTACACTGTTTGCTGATAGGAATTTCAATATAAAACAGAACGAATTTGAAAATGTAGGACAGGCACCCCCTTAGATAAAAATGGACTAATCCAATATATAAACATGGACGCAAATGTGTTAAAAACAGAGAAGAACCTATTCAGACAGCTCCTACCAGATCTGTCAATGTCGGTATCTGCATCATTAAGTGGGAATGGGTTAAAACCTAACATTGCTATGAAGTTGAAGGTCCTGTTTATAGAAGTTTTACTGCATCGAAGTAAGACAGTTAGACATCTCCTGTTTCAGTCCCAGAGATCACCAGTTCAATTGTTGGAAACCAAGAAAGCATCTTATTATATTTATTACCCACTTTCTTCACGATGAACATAATTTCATCTCCGTAGTTTTGACTATTTTATTCAAGCAATACAGTACTTTTGTATATTCATGTATCTATAAACCTACAATATGAGTATCAAACAGTTTAGATCCTGATGAGACATCGAGTTACTCGGCGTCTCATCAGGATCATCACTGTTTTCAAGTCAGTTTTTTGTGTGCAAAGGTTTAATGTCTCGGTAGCATGATTTCCCGCATTTCATCAAAGACAACTAATTCCATTTTAAGCCTTTGATATTGCCCTCTTACATTTTCACTTATCTTAACCTTTAGCCTGCTGAGCAAATTATTTTAATTTTCCTATTAAATTTTCAAAACTCGAGCTATAATCAATCTGTCTTCCAAAATGCAATCAGCGCATCAAACAGTTTGGATCCTGATGAGACGCCGAGCTACTCGGCGTCTCATCTGGATCCAAACTGTTTGCATAGGTATTCACTCATCCACACCCATAGCAGGTTGAAGGTTAAGACATGCTATATAATGGTAGAGTCAGGTAGAGTAGTGTCTGTTTGACATGCATTGGTTAATCCTTATCCAGCCATTCCCCATTTGACTCTCATTTGCAAGCAGCTTGGATCCAGATGAAACGCCGAGTAAATCGGCGTCTCATCTGGATCCAAGCTGTTTGACACTCGGTCAATAGTGTTTCAAAGCTTGATCGATTCTGGGTGTGGCTAAAATTGCACCAGATCTCCAAATTTGAGCAAGCATTATTTTTCATAGTAGTGTAAGTGTTAAGAGTTCTCATACTGACAATATGATGTCAGCTCAATCTCTGATCTGCTGGTGTTGGTTTTTTTCTGACGTCCAATTCATCAATCTTTAGAGAAATGACTGACTGAGTATCAATAGCTTGGATCCCGATGAGACGCCGAGTTACTCGACGTCCCATCTGGATCCAAGCTGTTTGCAAGTGCAAGGTTGCGCTTATCATCTCATCTGGATCCAGGCTATTTGCAAATGAAAGACAGATTCCGCTTATCCTAAACTAAGATTGAACTTTAACCTCTGAGGGTCGAGTTGGTGAAACTTTTCATAAACAGTTTGTCTCCCGATGAGACTCCGAGTGACTTTGAGTTTTATCAGGATGCAAACGATTTAGTTTTCAGATTACAGTTGAACTTCGATATCTCGAACTCGGATAACTCGAACTTCGGGATAACTCGAACTAAAAGATCCGTCCTTCCAAAATTTACAATACAGAATTGTTCTAAAATGTATCACTACACATATCTAGAAACACATGTAACAGCTTAATGCAGGTATAAAGTAATGCTGAAAGCTCCTACAGGAGCTTTCAGCATTACTTTAGACCTGCATTTAGCTGTGAACTTGCTATATTGGTCCGATTTTAAATCGGATGACTCGAACCTCTGTTATCTCGAACTAATTTGTATGGTCCCTTGAAGTTCGAAATATCGAAGTTCAACCGTATATAGTTTTAGTTACATGCCATAATATAGGTTATGTTTATAAACACGGAGAAAGTATAGTTTTGATTTGGCGGTTCTACAATGTTTGGAGTACCAATTAGTAAAACAGAATAGTCTCTGGTTGCTGACAGATCTGGTTCTACACTGTTTGCAAAGTCAACATGTTAGTTTTTGTATACCATTGCCTCATAGGCTATTTTAATTCCAACCCATTTGGATAAATCTACCGAAAAGGAGCATAAATTTTACTTGAGAAAAGGAAAAGTTTTTTTTGAATTGTGTAGTATTGAAATCATTGTGATAAATAGAGCATTTGCATTTATCACAATGGTTTCAAAAAGAGACTTTTGCAGAGACGTCAAAAGGCATCATCAATATGAAGGAATGGTTGAAAAGGTGTCAATATTGGGGAAAGGGTTAATCTTTTTAATGTGGAATAGTCCATCAACTAATGAGGTAATTCAGTATAAAATACTTCTAGATGGTTTTGAATGACAATAGTGCAGAGTCCTCTGATCTAGGACTACACTGTTTGGCAAATGACAGTGCATGCCAGGTGCAGAACAAGGATTTCAGATAAGGGGTGCGTAGAAATGTTTTGGAAGGGGTGGGGTGCGTATATTTTTGTTTGATGACATATATAAATAGTGTGTTTGTAATACATGTTGAATAAGAGCTTAATTGGGTGAGGGAAATAAAATACTCCTACTGAATCATTGTTTTATTGATTTTTAATAGAAACAGTAAAACCTCTCTATAAAGACCACTAAATTACATCAATTATTTTGTGTTAAAGGCAGGTGGCTAAATACCACCTGCTCTAAATACCACCTATTGAACACAATTTAGTTGTCGTTATAGAGAGGCTTTACTGTACATAGATCTAAAATATTACTAAATATGTGTGTTTTGGCAATTTATTTATTTTTGTTTTGTTTTGGGTTGTTTTTGTTTTTGTTGTTGTTGGTGGTTTTTTTGGGGTTTTTTTTGGTGGGGGGCGTACACCGGCTCCGCCCTCTCTAAATCCGCGCCTGCATGCAATCTCGGTTTAAAGCGATTTAAGCGGTACGTTAGTATGTTTATCAGCGCAACTCATACAATTATTTACAAATGCAGCTATCAAACATGTAACTTTGACTTCAGGCATGTTCTAAAGATAATTGATTCAATAACATCGATAATGATTTGAACAAAGTGTATTCAAATGAAATTAATTCATTACCAAGGGCCCTTATTGTTTATACAAAGGAACGAAATCCTGAACCGTATAGACATGAGAGGTATTAAGAAAATGTACATATGACTGAATATGGGTTTAACCCTTTACTCTGTGAATAAGCATGTAAGAAATAATTACATAAAGAATATTAATTAGATTATTCTTGATTCATGCACATGATACATGGACATGAAAAACGTTGGCCATAGCAGGAAGTATAGAACCATATCTATATCTTTTCATTAGCAAACAGAGTATAGAACCATATCTATATATTAGCAAACAGAGCAGACAGAGGCCGTTTATCTGGGTCCACTCTGTTTTCAAAGGCGCGGAAAGGCGTATTTATGGAGTAAAATGTTTAGTCCCATCGTGTACAGTTGAATTTCGATATCTCGAACTCGGATAGCTCGAACTTCGGGATAACTCGAACTTAAAGCTCGGTCCTTCCAAAATCTTACAATACAGAATTGCTCTAAAATGTTTCACTACGCATATATAGAAACACATTTCACAGCTTTCAGCATTACTTTAGACCTGCATTAAGATGTGACCTGCATTAAGATGTGAACTTGAGATATTGGTCAGAATTTAAATCGGATGACTCGAACCTCTGTTATCTCGAACTAATTTGTATGGTCCCTTGAAGTTCGAAATATCGATGTTCAACTGTATATGAAAACAGTAGTTTTGACTTTGGCCGAAATCATCGAGTCAGATCTACATAAACAGTTAAGCAGATCAGATCCTGATCAGACGGCTCCTACAGGAGTTGTCGGGTGTGGATCTAGTTTATGTTGTAAATACGTGAAAAAAACTCCCCTCCGAGCAAAGGGTGTAATAACCAGGAAACACAAACAGTGCTTTTTATCCGACCCCCCCCCCCCCCCCCCCTTGTCCACGCCCCAATCCACAGGTTGTGTACTATCTTTAAAAAGCACATTTCGGACAAAAACCAACCAACCAACCAACCAAAAATAAATGTCCTATCTCAGACGCGGAATTCCCTATTGGTCAGCAGTTTTCAAACACGATAGCCCCGCATACAACGTTTATGGAATCGTCACACTTGATCAACAAAACTTGCATTTTAGAACCAGAATTAAACATACATTCTCACCAGATTAATGGTTATTTTATGAGACCATAAAATATTTATGCGTGTTGTTTTTTCTATCCTATTGGGTTCGATATTCCTTTACTCTATAGGTTTATTAATGTTCATTAGATTGTAGAAAAGTGGCCAATCACCGTGAAGAGTGTAAGTCACATGACTATCACAGAACGCTACTATGCCATTACCTTTTTTCGGGGAGTATGGATCCTAATCCGACTCCAGAACGTGTGTTTAAATAGATCAGTAGAGTCTGTATTTAGCATCCACATAGTAAATAAACTCAGTGTTGTTATATTTTCTGGTCCTTCGGGATCATTAGTTTAGATGTTATTTGTTTTGAAAATTGAATACAGCTTAAGCCAGTGCCAGAGGCGTAAGTAGTGTTGCAGTTTTAATTACTACTCATGAACAGACTCAATAAAACCGAGTCTGCAATTTTCTCATTTTGCATGCTTTCGAAGGATCACCCATTTTCAGAATAGTTGTGGTCTATAAGAGTATGTGGTTGTTAATGCAGAACGAATGAAATACAGAAAGCTCTTATAGGAGCTTTCTGCATTACGTTCGTCCTACATTAAGCTACCACGAATGTGAGTTAGATTTATTTTGGATAGTTTCTTGATAGGTTGTTTCGTTATTAGTCACGTGGTTTATGATGTTATAGTGGAACCATTGTTTAATGCATAGAAAAAGGCCGTGAGTCACCAACAGTTATATCTAGGTCAAAACTGTAAAACAACTATTAGTCACTGGCATTATATCTAGATCAAATTGATTGGAGCTAATTGCAAAGAGAATCACCATTCGATAACAGCATACTAAAGTAAACATCAGTCCTAAGTTTGGATGGGACCGCAGACAGTTTGCACTATAATGGTGTTTTTATATCTCATTCGACAATGTTTCATCTGGGAAAAACTTCAGAACATCAAACGTTTTTAATGGACATGCGCTAACCATAACTATCGATTGAAGCTTGAAGCAAATCTCGTTGTAAAAACTGCGCGCGAAAACAAGAAGGCAACAAAGAAAAAAAAGAAAGAATTGCTTTATTTGTTCATTTATTTGTCTTTTTTTCTTTCTTTTTTCTTTTCTTTCTTTCTTTCTTTTCTTTATTTCTTACTTGTCTTCTTTCTTTTCAATTTCTTGCTCTATTTCTCTCTTTCTTTCTTTCAATTTTCTTTCTTTCTTTTTTCTTTCTTTTAGTTTTCCTCAGATGAACTTTTCCTTAAACAAAACCCCGATGGTGGATTCAGGGCGTTACCAAAATGGTGCCAGTTAAATTATCCAGCTTTGCAAACTGGTGGAGAAGATAGATTCGTCGTCCGGATACTTTGGATATGTGAAGTCCTTTCCTGTGTTATATTTGATTATACATGATAAAAAAAGATTAAGTTCACTTTTGAATAGTATTTGTCCTCGGTATTTTATGTTTATGTTTATGTGCGTGCGTGCGCGCGCGCGCGTGTGATGTGAGTTTACGTGCGTGTATGCGCGCGCGCGTGTTTGTGCATAGGAGGGGGTCATTTGTACTTCTGAGGATGATGTAGATTTTTGTGGGGCATGGTCAGCACTGCTTCCATTTCTATGTTTTTTTTAACACTTTAATGTACCTTGGAGCATTCGTAGATATTTCATGGCTACCATTTATAATTAGGAAAGCCAGCTTGTCTTGGGAATCTAGCTGTCCTAAATTATGTTGCTAAACGAGGAGCTGTAGATAAGAGGCGTATTAAGAAATATAATTGAAACACAATCTTTATATTGCTCTGCCAACCCCCACATTGCTACTTCTCATTAGAAGTCTCTTTGACTCTTTGAGGCAATTCTAATGAGTAGCAAAAAGGTAAGGTTTGAGTGAAATATAAAGGATTGGATAACTACTGGATCTACTACAGTGCTCCCTCCCTATAACGGCCCTCTCAATAACGATTCCCGCCTTACAACAACGCATGTCACTGTTTCCGAAACAACAAGGCTCCAGAAACAACTTTTTTCCATCGTATTTTCTTTATGTCTCCATCAAACCCTATGTTGTGACCACTCTTTAGAATTGTCACTTTGTGACGATTCTAAAGAGTGGTCACAACATAGGGTTTGATAGAGGCATAACGGTTTTAGTTCTCGAAATACACCTTATCTAGGGATCTGCAAACAAGCTAATTATGTTTGATTTTCCCTCCCTGTAACAACTCCCTCTGAACAACACATACAATCATCGTATCCCAAAGGGTGTCGTTGTAGAGAGGGAGCACTGTAGCCAATGTTCATGAAGTACAGTAAAACCCCAATAGCTCGCACACTATTTAAACCTTTCCCTGATGAATATTCATGTAGGAAATAATGACGTCATGAATATTAATAAGATTATTGTTTTTTATAACGGCTTATGAACACATGACATTTTGCCTCAGACAGAAGCTGTAGAATCAGATCTATATTACACCATAAGCAAACAGAGCAGACACTGTAGGGACCGTCTGATCTGGGTCTACTCTGTTTGCAGATGCGTCAAAATGCGCTTACATAAGAGAAAGGGTTAAACAATTGTCATTGTCGATCTTGAAGACAGCTGAGGCTTAACCCATTACCTCATAGGCTATTGTTAGACCCAGCCTCTTTGAATAAATCTACCGAAAAGGAGAATTAACTAGAGAAAAGGAAAATTCTAGAATTTTGTAGTTTGAAACCATTGTGATAAATGGAGCATTAATTTTGCTCCTACATGTATAGGAGCAAATGCTCTATTTATCACAATGGTTTCAACAGTTGACTTCCCAGATGAGACACCGAGTACTTGGCATCTCATCAGGATCCAGACTGTTTGACACCCTGATTCCACTTGACACATTTATTGTAACTTGGGTTTTGGGAGTTAGTAGGTGAACGATTGTGTGAGAAATAAATTGCTCAGCAAGCTAAATATTAAAGGGGCATAGTATATTAGATCCCCCAATATACTGTAATTGTGTAGCTAACGATAGCCTTATATATGTTTCCTGTCGTTATGTTGAATATGCCCTGTCTGTACCATGTACTCTCCATTAATGGAGGAAATAAAGAGATCATCATCTTGAAGAAAGCTGAGGCTTAACCCGTTACCTCATAGGCTATTTTAGACCCAGTTTCTTTGAATAAATCTACCGAAAAGGAGAATTAACTAGAGAAAAGGAATTTTTTAGAATTTTTTAGTTTGAAACCATTGTGATAAATAGAGCATTTGCTCCTATTTATCACAATGGTTCAACAGGTGACTTCTACAGAATCGTCAAAAGTCGTCAATATGAGGGAATGGGTTAATTGTAGGACCCTATTGAAAGCCTAAAAAGTTCTAAATTCTTCATTTGTAACACTTCGACCTGTATGGTTTTATACATACATTTATCTCTTTTAATAGGATATCTGAATGCCACAAAGTTCAAGAGGAAAGAGGTTATCACTATATTTCCTCGTGCGACGATTATGACGTTATCAAAGGTCAGGTAAGTGACGTTGATCAATACATCATTTATTTACACCATTTTTCGTTAACGCTTTTTATAACATAACTCGTGGCTTAAGCGTGACGTAACACTATCATTTATTTTTTGATAATCACGGGCATATATTCACTAGTGAATAACATTCGAACGACCGAACTTTATTCATACGCGCTGTCAAAACAAACAAACTGGCGGACGGTGATCGACCTACCTGTCCACGATTGAGTCACGATAGATGGCAAAGGATTGTTGGCACTTGCGCCTTAATTTCGATAAAATAATACAAATTGTAATCGCTGTCAGTAATTATATACAAAATGTATGCCAAAAAAGACCTACCAGCTACTCTGATCCATACATTCCATTCTACATAGAACATGCCTCCACAACTTTGCTTTTTCTTCACCGCATGTCCTTTTGTTTATGCAGATTTCTACTCATAAAAATATCTCGTCAATCAACAACTATAGTCATCTGAATCCAGCACAGCACAAACAAATTTCAAATATGCTATACTCAGCTGATCGCGAAAATCTTCATCCTGTTCCAACACATTTTATGCAGCAGTTCGTACTGAATCTTTTGTCCATTTCAAACATTTTCACTGATCTTGAATTGAGATTTTTTTCTCGGTGGAAATGTCCATGTCCATGTGTATACATACAACACTAATGAAGGGCTTAATATACCAAAACGAAGGCGCATTTCGAATCCCATTGACAGTGAGTGTCGGACGTGTTGGCGACTGTATGTGGGTCTTCATGTAAATGGCGCGCTTTACATAGACACATGTTGTGTACAATGACGTCATAATGTGACGTGTTTGTAACTATGTATGTCAAAACTGTAACTCAAAATTTATTTTGACGTGTTTCTGTATGTTTTTGTATCATAAACTATCACAGTTAAATTGAATACCAGAGAGGTCTGAATTAGATCCTATTTGATATGACAGTAAGTAAAAACAAAGTTGGAAAATTTGGACCTACTTTGTCCCAGTTACCTAGCGAACCTAATAACACCTTTCATTCATCATTTCTATATGTAAGGAGAATTTATAACAATCCACGTTACTGCTGAAATATTGGCTGTAAATAACATTTGTGTGTGTTATGTTATAAATAGGATCTTGCATTCGTGTTCATGATTATTGGATTTATTAAATTCGTCTTTTTAAAACGATAAAAAAAACTCGCTAAAGCTCGTTTTTTATCATTTTAAAAAGACTCATTTAATAAATCCAATAATCAAGAACACTCATGTAAGATCCTCTATATTTAATACTGACGCCGTTTGTTGCCATTACAAATAGTGTTTCATAATCGGCTGATTTTCTTAATCGATCATCGGATATAATCGGACAGACCACTTCAATTAATCATCGATTATACAATCGAAATGAAAAATTTAAATTTTGAGTATAAATTGTAAAGAAAATCTTAAAATTGACAATAAAAAACCCAACGGATTTTATTTTTTTTATTTTAATTGCACATCTGAAGATTAATAGAGTAACATACATTACTAATGTAGTAAAGTGTTTTCATACATTTTATATCAGAAACAATATAGCTATTTTACATAGAATATAATAAAAAAAAATATTCCGATGAATCGATTATTTGATTTCATAATCGATTATCTATCGAATGAGCACTTTCGATCAATCATTGGAAATAATCGATCATCGTTTAAACACTAATTACAAATAGATCAGACTGCTTGCTTGTGAACTGACGATTATGTAGGCCTAGATCTGTTGAATCTGAGTTCGTTCTCAAGTTTTTGATTGGTCAGATTTGAGCCTCTGGCTCAAATCTGACCAATCAAAAGCTTGCGAACTCAAATCTGACCAATCAAAAGCTTGAGAACGAACTCAGACTCAACTAAAAAGTTTTATAAGCATGGACCCAGATTCTACAGCTTCATCCACGTTAAAGGTTTTATCCTTTATCCGTGGTTCAACTACATGTAATTAATCCGTACAACACTGAACTTTCAAATGGACTATTCCAAAATTTTAAACAGGTCAAGCTACTGGTGAATATTCAGGGATTTTTCTAAAGAAAGTATTACATGGCGAACAGTGCAGAGTCTGATTAAAGGGGTCCTCTACGAGCGCTCTCATCTGGGTCTACACCATTTGCAAAAGATTTTAGTGGCTCGTGTCCCGCACTGTATAAGGTTTAAAAGATTCACCTTATCATATTTCTTTCTTACTGGGATATTGATCAGGAAAATGATTAACCCTTTCCCTCATATAAAAGTGTTTTTACACATTTACAAAAAGAGTAGACTCAGATCAGACGGCTCCTATAGGAGCCGTCTGATCAGGGTTTGCTCTGTTTGCTAAAGGAATTTAAAATATTTATTTACTTTCTAAAATGGCTACCATTTTCCACCTCCCATCTATTGCATTATAATTTTTTGTCCATGAATATTCAGTAGATAGTTAAATTTGGAATAAACATAGAACAGGGAATGGGCTAATCTCTAGTAAGATAATAGATTAAAATAAGACATAGTAAAATATTTCAAAGTGACTATTTTACACAAATACAATCTCAACGAAACTTTTAACTGCCACAGTTTCGATTGGGCAGTCAGTTTCATTATACAATATAAGTGGGTACAAATTGTCTAAAGAAAAGGCGATAGGCCCATCTTTAAAATACTTTTCCCCATGACTGTTCATTTAAGGGATATTTCTTGTTAATGTATGCATGACTAGTGACTTAATTCTTTCTACAATGTAACTGCATATGAACAAGAAAAAGAATGGCCCGTTATAGAAACTGTAGTACAGTAAAGCCTCTCTATAACGGCCACTAAATTGTGTTGATTAGTTGGTATTTAGAGCAGGTGGCTGCTTAAAGCAAGGTGAAAGTAAAACAGAACGCTCCCATAGGAGCGTTCTGTTTTACTTTCACCTTGCTTTAAGCAGCCACCTGCCTTTATCACAAAATAATTGATGTAATTTAGTGGTCGTTATAGAGGTTTTACTGTATTGTCTTTTTCATAAGAAAAACGAGCAGACCCTGCTTAGGCGTCTCCTAAAAGGTCTACAGTGCTCCCTCCCTACAACGGCTCTCTCAATAACGATTCCCTCCTTACAACAACGCATGTCACTGTTTCCGAAACAACAAGGCCCTAGAAACAACTTTTTTCCATCGTATTTTCTTTATGCCTCCATCAAACCCTATGTTGTGACCACTCTTTAGAATCGTCACTTTGTGACGATTCTAAAGAGTGGTCACAACATAGGGTTGATTGAGGCA
This sequence comes from Azorinus chamasolen, assembly GCA_963576725.1. Lineage (NCBI taxonomy): Eukaryota > Metazoa > Mollusca > Bivalvia > Cardiida > Solecurtidae > Azorinus > Azorinus chamasolen. Next base: position 10,795,186 of record OY755240.1, read on the forward strand.
TAGCAGTTTTAGTTCTAGACATACACCTTATCTGGGGATCTGCAGACAAGCTAATTATGTTTTATTTTCCCTCCCTATAACAACTCCCTCTGAACAACACATACAATCTTCGTATCCCAAAGGGTGTCGTTGAAGAGAGGGAGCACTGTATTCGGTTTGCAAAGGCGTAAAAACGCGTATATTTGGAGTAAGGGTTAAACAGCCATTTAGTTTAATTCACGCTGAACAAAAACCGATCACTTAAATTCAGGTTTGTTTTTAATTTTGATGATGATTTGTTCAAACATTTTCGAACCTGCTTATCGATGTCAAACGGTTTTAAAAGGTGGTATCTAATCGGGACCCAAACTAAAATGTCCGTCAGGTTGCCCTTGCAGTGAGAAGGGTTATTAATTTCAACGCTTAATTATCAGTGGAACAGCCCATCAGTTTAACCCTTTCCCTGTTCTATGTGTATTCCAAATTTCGATACTTACCGCATATTCATGAACAAAAAAAGTAATAATAAAAATATTGAAGGTGGGGCATTGTAGCCATTCTATTAAGAAAATAATCAATTCTTTCAAATTCCATGAGTAATCAGAGCAGACCCAGATCAGACGGCTCCTGTAGGAACCGTCTGACCTGGGTCTACTTTGTTTGCATAGAATATATTTAGACCTAACCTCTTTGAATAAATCTACCGAAAAGGAGCATTTACTAAAGAAAAGGGAATTTTAGAATTGTGTAGTTTTGAAACTATTGTGATAAAAAGAGCATTTGCTCCATAGGAACAAATGCTTTATTTATCACAAAATTTTCAAAATGTGACTTTTACAGAGACGCCAAAATGCGACACTAGGACGGAATGAGTTAAAACCCAGAATTAGGTTTAGAATTGATTGTAGCTGTAGCCGCATTTTACTGTACGTGCCATGCGTGCAGCAGCTTGACGTCGTTAAACAGACATTTCACCTCGGTACTAGACAAATCTATATTAATATCATCTTATTAATTAATAAAACAATATTTTGATGATGATTAAATGTTTCTCTTAGATCACACAAACAAATCTGCTTGCTTGGTAATCCTTTTCCTTTATACCATTTCAAATCAAATATACTCTATACAGTAAATATTTTACCAGATAGGGACTACTTTCAAAGACTTTACAAACGGGGTATACCACGATCAGGATCTGCTCTGTGTGCTTCTGATATAAAAAAGATCTGATACTACTGTTTCTTGTAGGGCAAACAAATCAAATGTTCATAAACCAGTATAAAAACAGCTAACAAATACTCATTAAATATTACCCTGCGATCTGTTACAGGTTTCACTTATTTCTGATTATTTCTGATTCGTTAAGAAACTACTGCCCGGGTGTCAAACAGTTTGGATCCTGATCTAGCTCCAAGCTGTTTGTAAATGCCATTCGGGTCGTACAATTTGCAACGGGTTTATACTAATAGTCAATATTTAACCCATTCTCTCATATTGACGATTTTTGGCGACTCTGTAAAAGTCACTTTGTGAAACCATTGTGATAAATATAACATTTGCTCCTATAGGAGCAAATGCTATATTTATCACAATGGTTTCAAACTACAAAAAATAAAAAAAATCCTTTTCTCTAGTTATTGCTCCTTTTCGGTAGATTTATCAAAGAGGTTGTATCTAAATATAGCCTATGATTTAATATTTAACGTTGAACAGGCTACTCTTGGCATGGAGTTCCTCAATCAGGTACCAGATCTGGATGCCATACTGGTGACCATCAGCGGCGGAGGAATGGCGGCTGGATCTTGTCTAGCGGCCAAATACATGAGACCCGAATGTAAAGGTGAGTATGGAAAGCATTTTGGAGATGATATCTCTGCTGGGGGTCATATTAATCGTTTACCTCATGAATATTTATGTAAGAAATAATGAAATCATGAATATTTATTAGCTGAATTTATAATGTAAAAGTTGCAAGGGAGATGCTTGCTTTGACAAAATATGTATCATACCGTAAACAAACAGAGCAGACCCTGATCATACGGTTACATTAGGAGCCATCTGATATGGGTCTGCTCTGTTTGCAGATGCGTATAAAAGCGTATTTATAAGGGATTAACTTACTTGAGAACAGTAAACCCTGTTACATATACAATATACAATAAAACCCCTCAAAACCAGAAATCTAGTAGAAGAGACCTTAGATACTTTAGACTGGTGGCTGTTTAATTTATTCCATTCTAAGCTATTTTAGACCCAACCTCTTTGAATAAATCTATCGAAATTAACATTTTAGAAGTGTGTAGTTTTGTAACCATTCTGTTAAACAGAGCATTAGGTCCTATGGAGCAAATGCTCTATTTATCACAATGGTTTCAAAAATGACTTTTACGGAGACGACAAAAGGTCTCGGTAGGAGAGAATGGGTTAATGTTGGATGGAAGTCATACAGAAAGCTCCTACAGGAGCTTTCTATGTGACTTTCATCCTGCATTAAGCTGCCTCTTATCCCCAAGACCGATATTTATACTGAATTCAACCTCCGGTTTACTGTATAGTAAATCTGACTGATTTTCAGTTCAGCAGAGTCCAGGAGGATTTTCCATATGTATATACAGTCAAATCTCGATTATTCGAACACTAAAATACGTATTATTATCGATCTTTAAGACAGGTGGCAGCTTAATGCACGGTGAAAGTCATGCAGAAAGCTCCTCTAGGAGCTTTCTGCATGACTTTCACCATGCATTAAGCAGCCACCTGCCTAATAGGGTCTAAATTCGTCTATACTGAAAATTCGAATAATCGAGATTTTACTGTATCAGCCGCAAACTTGAAAGTCAGTTCGATCCCCATCTAGTGATGTATTAAGGCAAGGATATCTATTACAACGGTTAACCCTTTCCGTTGAACATTCATATAACCAATCAATCTATAAATACGCCTTTAAAACAGGGTCTTCCCAGTCTGCTGATTAAATAATATAGAACCCCTCTAATGCGACAACTTAATGAATAAATATGGGTGTCTTTGTAAGCAGGTGGTTGATTATTGTGGTTGCTTAATGCTTGATGCAGGACAAAAATAATGCAGAATTCTGCATTACTTTTGTCCTGCATTAAGCTACCACCTGCAACTAACACCCATAATATTTGCGGTTTTTTACTGTATATTAAAAAAGTGTAGGCAAAGGCGTGACACTTTAAATATGTTTCAATGCATCAGTATCACCATAAATATTTTTTATTTCCAGTTTTTACGGCTGAACCACCAGGAAAAGGTTTAGAGAAGTGTCTTCGTGCAGGTAAGTACAGTAAAAACTATAACGGCCACTAAATTACATCATGTATTTTGTGTTAAAGACAGGTGGATGTTTAAAGCAAGGCTAAAGTAAAACAGAACGCTCCTATAGGAGCGTTCTGTTTTACTTTCACATTGCTTTAAGTAGCAACCTGTCCTAAATACCAACTAATTAACCTAATTTAGTGGCCGTTATAGAGAGGTTTTACTGTACAGTAAACGCTCTTAATAATGACAGTTACTCCATGAATATTTATTTAGGAATAATGACGTCATGAATATTAATTAGATTATTTTTTAAAAAGAACATATTAACACATGCTTTCTGCCAAAGCAGAAACACATCTATAATCACACCTATATCATTCCAAACAGACGACTCCTATAGGAGCCGTTTGATCTGGGTCCACTCTGTTCGCAAAGGCGTAGAAAGGCGTATTTATGGAGGAAATGGTTAAACTCCTGATACAGTTTTCATTTACTTTCGATTCGTTAAAGCTTTTGAGAAACTATTGACAGGGTGTCAAACAGCTTGAATCCTGATGAGACGCCGAGTTACAGTGCTCCCTCTCTACAACGACACCCTTTGGGATACGAAGATAGTATGTGTTGTTCAGAGGGAGTTGTTATAGGGAGGGAAAATCAAACATAAGTAGCTTGTTCGCAGATCCCCATATAAGATGTATTTCGAGAACTAAACCCGTTATGCCTCCATCAAACCCTATGTTGTGACCACTCTTTAGAATCGTCACAAAGTGACGATTCTAAAGAGTGGTCACAACATAGGGTTTGATGGAGCACAAAGTGACGATTCTAAAGAGTGGTCACAGCATAGGGTTTGATGGAGGCGTAATGAAAATACGATAGAAAAAGTTGTTTCTGGAGACATGTTGTTTCGGAAACAGTGACATGCGTTGTTGTAAGGAGGGAATCGTTATTGAGAGGGTCGTTGTAGGGAGGGAGCACTCTGCGTCTCATCTGGATCCAAGCTTTTTGCAAATGTCGGTTTTGGTCGCGCTTATCAGATAGAAAGTAAATACTTGCGTTTTCTGTATGATATTCGTCCTGCATGCAATATTTACCTGGTGGAGACGCATTTTAATGATTTTACAATTGGAGGAGCCCCAGATAGTAGTATTGGGGCCTCTCTGGATCCAAACAAAGATGACGTAATCTTGCGTAATCGCGGCCATTTTGTTTCTATATATAGTAACCTCATTTGCATATAAGGAGATTGTAGTTTGTCACGGGTTTTCGCGGATAGCAGGCGGCCATGTTGGAGCAGCCATGTTGGATCTGGGTCTACACGGTATTTTTTGTATAAGATCTAGTAGGTAGTCGCTGTCCTATTGGATCAGAATCTACACGGTATACAGAGCTGACTTGTATACCCTCTGGTAGGTAGTCGCGGACATTGAGGGTCAGGTCCTCCCTACCAGATAATAATAACTACTACTACTACTATTTCCACTACTGATGATGATAACAACAACAACACTAGTAATACTACTATAAACATAATAATGATAACAACAACAACACTATTACTACTACTATTAGTAGTATGACTACAATTAAATAAATAAGGTACCTAGTTCTCCCATGTATACGCCTTGACGTCCAACGCTCAAATGACTGAAATGACCAATGTTGTTTTCCTTCAAGCGCATGCGCAAGTAGAGGGCGCTGTACGCGTATCTATTTTTAGAATGATATCATAGTTATTTTTAGCTACAGTATTTCACCATCATTGCATCAGCCTATTCAAATATCTGTTTACGCAATGGACAAAGGAAAGTCAATACGGCATAGAATGTATTGTTACCAACCCCACACTGTTGATTTAAGACATAAAGGAAAGTACACATTGTCCAGACATCATTGTTCAAAACCTCGCATTGTTGATTTAGGACATAAAGGAAAGTACACAAAGAGTCAGACGACATTCAGCCATAGTCAACAAACCCTGTGCACTATTGATTTAGGACACAATAGAAAGTCAACATGGGTTGGACCCGAAGAAAGACCTATTCAAATCACACATGGCGTTTCAAATCGCAACCTTTACAGACATGTTAAGATATCGAACCGAAAAAATTAGCCAGTTACAAGCTGCAAGTTTTGTATAGAGTTGAAGTAGTTTACGCCCATGCATAGGCGTCAAATCATGACTTAAACTAAACGTAGTGTCATTTAAAAAAAAATACGCTATTATCACGTTAAACTACAAATTGACAAATACCCTGTCTACTTTGACAGCAAGTATATCTGCCAATTTACTAACACATTACTTCATAGTTTCTCACATAATTCTGTTGCTTAAAGCAGGTCCAAAGTAAAACAGACTGATGGACTAAGGAGCAGTCAACATGTTCCATATTATAGTCACCTGATGCCCACACTGACAACAAATAGCCTGTCTACTCAGTAAACGAAGCTATTTTGATAGCAAACTAATGACAAAATGCCCCAATAACTAATATATTTACTTCATAGTTATTCCCAGTTCACTTCAAAACTAGTTGCTGACTAGTGATTCAAGCTCCCTTTCAGGGTTCAGTTATGATTACACGCCAGTATTGGCTTATTTGAAAGGACTATTGTCTTATGCAAACACAACTGGCCAGCCTAGGTGTTATTATTTACTTAGCCAGTCCCAAATGTTTATTTAGTGCAAACAGACTGTACACACCTGGTCAATGTTTACCTGACTATTGTAGTAGCCATGACTACCGATTAGAATGAAATCGAATTTACTAACTTTACACAGAGCTTATAGCGAAGTGAAATACATGACTGAAATATGTTTTGATGTATGTATGTATGTGATCTTAAAAAGATAGATATGTATATAAAAGACAAGGAGTCTGAAAACTTTATATTTATTACCTTAAAAAGCAATTATTTACGAGAGAGTCAAATGTAAACAATTAAATCCATTTTCACCCCATTTTAGATTAGTAGTTTGCGCTTAATATCTTTCAAGATCATATTCACTTAAAACTCATCAAAACCTTTCGATTAAGTATAGGGTTCTCGCAATAAATGTTTATGATTAGATAGTTATCATCCTTTATTGGTTTTTAAACTTTAAAATTTAATCTCCTCAAACTGTATAAAACTGTACACCATTGTAAAGATCTCGTCGCGCAGATCAAGAAAATGTATACATATAAGGTCCTATCTCTTACCGTTACCGAGTTATAGCCTTTTCAAAATAATTCTATGACGTCATTTAGCTCATGAATATGCACGATTCAACTCTAAATTTTATAACCGCCATAACACCTTTAGTTTTCGACCGATTTTAATGATGTTGGTGTCAATTCAGCCTAGCATTGTCTCAAGAATGCATTGGTAATGTCAATTTAAGGCTGTCTTATAACATGAACAAAGTTTAATTTTTCACATACATTTTATTATGTATTATTATTTTGTTTTGTTATTTTAATTAAAAGCGTTGCACATGGACCTATCATCTGTATATCACCAGAAAGAATGTTTGATATTGAATCCATAAAATATAAAGGTTGATGTGCTTATCTCTATTAACCCCCGACATACACACGTTTTAAATCAATTCAAAAGTTAAACAAACAAACTGAAATTTAAAAATTTAAGAAAATTTAAAAAGCCATATCTCCTTTATGTATTGACCGAATAGTGTCATGTTTGGTAGCGTTGGAAAGAATTTTACCAGTTCTACCTGTTTAACACACTGTAAAGAAAATTGGAGGTGGTGGTGGTGGTGGTGGTGGAGTGGTGGTGGTGGTGGTGGTGGTGGTGGTGGTGGTGGTGGTGGTGGTGGAGGTGGTGGTGGTGGTGGTGGTAGTGGTGGTAGTGGTGGTGGTGGTGGTGGTGGTGGTGGAGTGGTGGTGGTGGTGGTGGTGGTGAAGTGGTGGTGGTGGTGGAGTGGTGGTGGTGGTGGTGGTGGTGATAGTGGTGGTGGTGGAGTGGTGGTGGTGGTGGTGGAGTGGTGGTGGTGGTGGTGTTGGTGGAGTGGTGGTGGTGGTGGTGGTGGTGGAGTGGTGGTGGTGGTGGTGGAGTGGTGGTGGTGGTGGTGGTGGAGTGGTGGTGGTGGTGGAGTGGTGGTGGTGGTGGTGGTGGTGGAGTGGTTGTGGTGGTGGTGGAGGTGGTGGTGGTGGAGTGGTGGTGGTGGTGGAGTGGTGGTGGTGGTGGTGGTGGAGTGGTGGTGGTGGTGGTGGTGGTGGAGTGGTGGTGGTGGTGGTGGTGGAGTGGTGGTGGTGGTGGTGGTGGTGTTGGAGTGGTGGTGGTGGTGGTGGTGGTGGTGGTGGAGTGGTGGTGACTTCCTTTTGTAAAAAGATCAGCGATGCGTTGATCGCACTTAGCTTCTGTCATCAAGTCGTCTAACACAATCACTGTACGTTTTGTGCCATCAATAAAATCTGAGTCGTTGAGATGATCAGGAATTCCATGGATGAATTGAATAGCAGGTAACTCCTGTTGTAAATGTTCATAAAGAGACTGCCATTGTCCGTAACACCAGATAATTCTTTGAGGGGAAGGTTGAATGAGGGAAGAATTCAACAACTGTCTGGTCCAATGCGTTTTCCCGCTTCCACTAGGACCAGTAACAATCATGGTGAAAGGATGTTGCACCATAAATAATGTGCCAGGTTCACATTGAATCTCCGAATATACTGCCCTATTTTTCATTTTCATTTCACCATGGACATTACGTTGATGCCTCAACATAGCGTCACGTCTAGAAAAAGGCTGTTGACACATAGAACAGATATTCATTGTGAGCTTTAAATGAAATTTAAGTGATCAGTCTCTTCTTATGTTGCTCTAACCAAACCACCACCACTCCACCACCACCACCACCACCACCACCACCACCACCACCACCACCACCACCACCACCACCACCACCACCACCACCACCACCACCACCACCACCACCACTCCACCACCACCACCACTCCACCACCACCACCACCACCACCACCACCACTCCACCACCACCACCACCACCACCACCACCACCACTCCACCACCACCACCCCACCACCACACCACCACTCCACCACCACCACCACTCCACCACCACCACCACCACCACCACCACCACTCCAACACCACAACCACCACCACCACCACCACTCCACCACCACCACCACCACCACCACCACTCCACCACCACCACCACCACCACCCCACCACAACCACCACCACCACCACTCCACCACCACCACCACCACCACACCACCACACCACCACCACCACCACCACCACCACCACCACCACCACCACCACCACCACTCCCACCACCATTCCACCACCACCACCACCACTCCACTCCACCACCACCACCACCACCACTCCACCACTACCACCACCACCACCACCACCACCACCACTCCACCACCACCACCACCACCACCACCACTCCACCACCACCACCACCACCACCACCACTCCACCACCACCAACACCACCACCACTCCACCACCACCACCACCACCACTCCACCACCACCACCACCACCACCTCCAATTTTCTTTACAGTGTGTTAAACAGGTAGAACTGGTAAAATTCTTTCCAACGCTACCAAACATGACACTATTCGGTCAATACATAAAGGAGATATGGCTTTTTAAATTTTCTTAAATTTTTAAATTTCAGTTTGTTTGTTTAACTTTTGAATTGATTTAAAACGTGTGTATGTCGGGGGGGGGGGGGTTAATAGAGATAAGCACATCAACCTTTATATTTTATGGATTCAATATCAAACATTCTTTCTGGTGATATACAGATGATAGGTCCATGTGCAACGCTTTTAATTAAAATAACAAAACAAAATAATAATACATAATAAAATGTATGTGAAAAATTAAACTTTGTTCATGTTATAAGACAGCCTTAAATTGACATTACCAATGCATTCTTGAGACAATGCTAGGCTGAATTGACACCAACATCATTAAAATCGGTCGAAAACTAAAGGTGTTATGGCGGTTATAAAATTTAGAGTTAAATCGTGCATATTCATGAGCTAAATGACGTCATAGAATTATTTTGAAAAGGCTATAACTCGGTAACGGTAAGAGATAGGACCTTATATGTATACATTTTCTTGATCTGCGAGATCTTTACAATGGTGTACAGTTTTATACAGTTTGAGGAGATTAAATTTTAAAGTTTAAAAACCAATAAAGGATGATAACTATCTAATCATAAACATTTATTGCGAGAACCCTATACTTAATCGAAAGGTTTTGATGAGTTTTAAGTGAATATGATCTTGAAAGATATTAAGCGCAAACTACTAATCTAAAATGGGGTGAAAATGGATTTAATTGTTTACATTTGACTCTCTCGTAAATAATTGCTTTTTAAGGTAATAAATATAAAGTTTTCAAACTCCTTGTCTTTTATATACATATCTATCTTTTTAAGATCACATACATACATACATCAAAACATATTTCAGTCATGTATTTCACTTCGCTATAAGCTCTGTGTAAAGTTAGTAAATTCGATTTCATTCTAATCGGTAGTCATGGCTACTACAATAGTCAGGTAAACATTGACCAGGTGTGTACAGTCTGTTTGCACTAAATAAACATTTGGGACTGGCTAAGTAAATAATAACACCTAGGCTGGCCAGTTGTGTTTGCATAAGACAATAGTCCTTTCAAATAAGCCAATACTGGCGTGTAATCATAACTGAACCCTGAAAGGGAGCTTGAATCACTAGTCAGCAACTAGTTTTGAAGTGAACTGGGAATAACTATGAAGTAAATATATTAGTTATTGGGGCATTTTGTCATTAGTTTGCTATCAAAATAGCTTCGTTTACTGAGTAGACAGGCTATTTGTTGTCAGTGTGGGCATCAGGTGACTATAATATGGAACATGTTGACTGCTCCTTAGTCCATCAGTCTGTTTTACTTTGGACCTGCTTTAAGCAACAGAATTATGTGAGAAACTATGAAGTAATGTGTTAGTAAATTGGCAGATATAATTGCTGTCAAAGTAGACAGGGTATTTGTCAATTTGTAGTTTAACGTGATAATAGCGTATTTTTTTTTTAAATGACACTACGTTTAGTTTAAGTCATGATTTGACGCCTATGCATGGGCGTAAACTACTTCAACTCTATACAAAACTTGCAGCTTGTAACTGGCTAATTTTTTCGGTTCGATATCTTAACATGTCTGTACAGGTTGCGATTTGAAACGCCATGTGTGATTTGAATAGGTCTTTCTTCGGGTCCAACCCATGTTGACTTTCTATTGTGTCCTAAATCAATAGTGCACAGGGTTTGTTGACTATGGCTGAATGTCGTCTGACTCTTTGTGTACTTTCCTTTATGTCCTAAATCAACAATGCGAGGTTTTGAACAATGATGTCTGGACAATGTGTACTTTCCTTTATGTCTTAAATCAACAGTGTGGGGTTGGTAACAATACATTCTATGCCGTATTGACTTTCCTTTGTCCATTGCGTAAACAGATATTTGAATAGGCTGATGCAATGATGGTGAAATACTGTAGCTAAAAATAACTATGATATCATTCTAAAAATAGATACGCGTACAGCGCCCTCTACTTGCGCATGCGCTTGAAGGAAAACAACATTGGTCATTTCAGTCATTTGAGCGTTGGACGTCAAGGCGTATACATGGGAGAACTAGGTACCTTATTTATTTAATTGTAGTCATACTACTAATAGTAGTAGTAATAGTGTTGTTGTTGTTATCATTATTATGTTTATAGTAGTATTACTAGTGTTGTTGTTGTTATCATCATCAGTAGTGGAAATAGTAGTAGTAGTAGTTATTATTATCTGGTAGGGAGGACCTGACCCTCAATGTCCGCGACTACCTACCAGAGGGTATACAAGTCAGCTCTGTATACCGTGTAGATTCTGATCCAATAGGACAGCGACTACCTACTAGATCTTATACAAAAAATACCGTGTAGACCCAGATCCAACATGGCTGCTCCAACATGGCCGCCTGCTATCCGCGAAAACCCGTGACAAACTACAATCTCCTTATATGCAAATGAGGTTACTATATATAGAAACAAAATGGTCGCGATTACGCAAGATTACGTCATCTTTGTTTGGATCCAAAGAGGCCCCAATACTACTCCAGATTATGAACCATTTGCTCCGTGTATCCATTGTTTGCTTATCCCTTTCCTCCATCCACAGAATAAATTTACCGAAAAAGAGCATTAACTAGAGAAAAGGAAAATTTTAGATTTTTGTAGTTTGAAACCATTGTGATACATAGAGCATTTGTTCCTATAGGAGCAAATGCTCTTTGTATTAGAATGGTTGCATAAAGTGATTTTTACAGAGGCCTAGAAAGGCGTATTTATTGAGGAAAGGATTATGGAATAATTTAGGCCAGATTCTACGGTTTCAGCCTCTGTTAACACTTTCCTTGTTCACATAAATTCGTTATAAAAATCGACTTATAAATATTCATGATACTGCTGCTGATACTGGATCCACTACAGTAAAACCTCTCTATAACGGCCCCTAAATTACATCAATTAGTTTGTGTTAAAGGCAGATGGCTGCTTAAAGCAAGGTGAAAGTAAAACAGAACGCTCCTATAGGAGCGTTCTGTTTTACTTTCGCCTTGCTTTAAGCAGCCACCTGTCCTAAATAACAAATAACTAACAGCTTTTTAGTGGCCGCTATAGAGAGGGTTTACTGTACTACTATCTATTTGTAGTAATGGTATTAGTAATAGTTATAACAGTAATAATAATTATAATAATAATGATATCCTTCCAATCTGGTGTGGTTGTAGGAGAACGTCTGTGGCCAAACCCGCCCCAGTATCTGGACACGGTTGCAGAGGGTCTGAGAGTTCAACAAGTAGGACACAAGAACTTCCCCATACTACTGGAACATCTGCAGAAAGATGTCGTCACTGTGGTACGTCAGAACCTATAACTATTTCGTCGCCAAGCAACAGTTTCTGCCGCAGGTTTCAAAGCTGGGATTACAAAACATAACCAATTTCAAAGAGTTTGGATCCTGAAGTGCTGACTCGACCTGCCATCTGGATCCAAACTGTTTGAAAATGTGTTTTACGAATTCGCTTGTATAACACGTTCACCGACTTTATAAGTTAACCCTTTAATCCAAGAATATTCACGTAAGAAATCATGACATCATGAATGTTAACTTTTTCGGCGCCAAATTTAGAAGTGTCGTCTGCAATAATAAATCCATATTAAATATAATTCTAAACTAAATAATAAAGGTATATTAGTAAAACATTTGTTTTTAAAAACCTGTATGCTTGGGCTGAAATAATACAGAAAACAGTGAAGTCCCAGGTCAAGGCGGCATCTGACCTGAGACTGCACTGTTTTCAATGGTGCCAACAGGCGAAAGAGTTCTTTCTAGCAATACAATCAAAAGCATTACTTTTCGAATATTCAATACTTGGCCCCTTTGATCCTTAGGCCTACATAAGAAATATTCATGTAAGAAATACTATATGAAAACATGTATTAATTAGCTGAAAAGGTTAATCATTTCCCTATTGTATATTCATGTAAGAAATAATGACGTCATGAATTTTAATAAAACGATTTTTTATAGTGGCATATAAACACATGACATTTTGCCTTAACTTAAACAGAAGCTGTAGAATCAGATCTATATTACACCATAAGCAAACAGAGCAGACCCTGATCAGACGGCTCCAATAGGAGCCGTCTGATCCGGGTCTACTATGTTTGCAGATGCGTCAAAATGCGCTTACACAACGGATAGAAAGGATTAACAAGTATCACTATTCTTCAACGTGAACTGTTGTTTCGTCGCAATTTCACGTCTAACAAACACAAATGTCATGGCCCTATAAGGACACCATATCTAACTGTTATGCGACACAAGTGTGCGAGTACTATTAACAAACAGTGCGTAAACGGTATACAGTATACCCCTCTTAACCGGACATTAAATTTAGCATAAATATCGGTCTTGGAGACAGGTGGTAGCTTAATGCAGGGGACAGTTATGTAGACAGCTCCACTAGGAGCTTTCTGTATGCCTTTCACCCTGCATTAAGCAGCCATCGGCATACACATGTCTAATTTCTTCTCTACTAGAATTTCGGTTTAGATCAGTGTTACTGTAGTGTGACATAGTAATGCCTCTATGAACTGAACCTTGCTAACCCAAACAAAACCAGTTAGTGAAGAAGAACGGATAACACATTAAACAGGTGACTGCTCAAAGGACGATTATAGCCATGCAGCAAGCTCCTGGATCAGAGGAGCTCCCTGTATAGCTTTCATCACGTTTTTGCCGCCACCAGGCTTATATTCCAATGGTGATACCTACGGGAGTGTTCGGATTAGCGAGTGTTCGAATAATCTAGTGTTCGTACTATCGAGGTTATACTGTATATATACATGTATGTCACAATGTGCTGGTGGCTACATATATATCTTTTTACATCATGCACATGTCCTGTAAGTCAGCCTAAACTTTTATCTTATACAATCAGCCCTTAACGTATAATGTCAATGACACAATCCGTGAAACATATGAATATCTTTATTGCGAAGATCCGGTGAAAGAGACAAACCGTAACAAGATGTGAAGATAAATAAGAAGTTAATGTCTAAAATCCATATTTAACCAATTTATTTCCATATTTTTTAAGGAAAACTAGTCCAGATCCTACTTTCGAACGCATCCATTGTTTGTATTGAGGGGACACAGCAAATAATGCATTGGCTGGTACAAGTCGTGTATATTGGATCTACACGGTTTGCCTAAATCCCTTTTAACACATTCCCTGTCCAATATTCATGTAAGAAATTAATGATATCATGAATATTTATTAGCTGAAATTTTATAATATAAAATTAAGGAACTTTTTTTGTTTGACAGAAACTGTAGGATTAGATATATATCATGTCAAAAGCAAACAGAGCAGACCCTGATCAGACGGCTCCTCTAGGAGCCGTCTGATCTGGGTCTTCTCTGTTTGCAAATGCGTGAAAACACGTTTATATGAGGGAAAGGGTTAAAGGACCCTGGCCACACTAGGGTTGAATGAGACTTTTTTTGTTCGGAAACAATCTGTATAAAACAGAACCTTTATCTAACATGCATCTGATATTCTCGGTTTATACAATGATACGCTAAGTCTTATAGAAAAATGTCCGATTTGGTAACGGACGGATATGGTGTATGTTTTGACAATTCGTGCTTCAGATGTCGGTTACATATACGTCTAACGGTAACCTATATTCGGATGGTATTTCCGTTGTTATACAGAGTAGGCCTACAGTAATACCTCTCTAAACCGGACGTTACATTTAGTATAAATAATTTAATGTATACATATCAATCTTGGAGACAGATGGCCGCTCAGTGCGGGGTGACGACTTTCACCCTGCATTAAGCAGCCACCTGCTTATATCTACATGTATCTAAATTCTTCTCAGCTAGAATTTCAGCTTAGATGGGGTTTACTGTGCATATAAGTTAACCGACAAATGGTAAAAAGAAATACACACCAGTTGTAATAAAACATATTTTGACATTCTCTTCATGGAGTTAGTTTTGCTGTAACATGGCAATTGGTACATGACAATAAACAGCACAATTTGGTTAACCCTTTAGCTCATGATTATTCATACAAAATATCATGACAATCATGAATATTTTATCACTTGGTACTTTCATTATGACATATGAGCACACGATGTTTGCCAATGCGTGAACAAGCGGTTGTATCCGGTAAGGGGCTATTTTGAGCCGTACTTTCTAAAGTTTTAACGGAACAGTCATTAGTTTTTACAGTAGGAAGGGGAAGTAACACAACATATACGGGCTACACATTTTATTCCAAAGTGCTGTGTATATCCCAGAGCTCCAGATAAGATAAAAACATTTTCGAGAATTACTTCTTTATTTCTCCACCAAACCCTATGTTGTGACCACTCTTTAAAATCGTCTCTCCGAGACGATTCTAAAGAGTGGTTACAACATAGGGTTTGATGGAGAAATGGTGATTTTAGTCTCTGAGTGCGCACATTTCTCTGTTATATAAACCCATTTATCACCCTATTATTAAAGGAAAACTCGCCCAGTTCATACTGTTTAACCCGTCAATTTTTTGCGGACGAGGCACAGCAAAC
This sequence comes from Azorinus chamasolen, assembly GCA_963576725.1. NCBI lineage: Eukaryota > Metazoa > Mollusca > Bivalvia > Cardiida > Solecurtidae > Azorinus > Azorinus chamasolen. Next base: position 10,810,623 of record OY755240.1, read on the forward strand.
ACACTAATACTTTGACATCGATGGGTACAGTGCTCCCTCCCTACAACGGCCCTCTCTATAACGATTCCCTCCTTACAACAACGCATGTCACTGTTTCCGAAACAACAGGGCCCCAGAAACAACTTCTTTCCATCGTATTTTCTTAATGCCAAACCCTATGTTGTGACCACTCTTTAGAATCGTCACTTTGTGACGATTCTAAAGATTGGTCACAACATAGGGTTGATAGAGACATAACGGTTTTAGTTCTCGAAATACACCTTATTTGGGGAGTTGCAAACAAGCATTATGTGATTTTCCCTCCCTATAACAACTCCCTCTGAACAACACATACAATCTTCGTATCCCAAAGGGTGTCGTTGTAGAGAAGGAGCACTGTATACAACAACCGCAAATAGTACTGACCCTGACCAGGGGAACACTCTGATCTGGGTCTACACTGTTTCCCGTGTCCTTTGTAAGGGACACCAGACACTAATGAGATAGATGGCGTGCTATGCTGATCTTCGTGTGCTGGGGCAGCATATGTAACAAAAACAGACATATATAGCAAACTGGATACATACATGTGTAATAGAAAAGGGACCAATGTACGAATTGGACACATGTTAAGTCAAGTCAAGTAAATTTTATTTACATAGTCGGATGAACATAACAAATAACATAAGCTCTAATGAGCTTTTTACACCGACTTAAGTTATACACCACATACATATAAACATAGATATATAAGAAAGAAAATAAAAAATAAGAAAAAGCTAAGAATTTCAGTAACAGTTAAGGAGTTGTTATATAGTAATTGTTTAAAATATATACAGAGTCTGATTATAACCTGCACATTATTTAAAACAAGGAATACATGTACTGCGTATTATATTTGAGGAATGACGTATCGCAATCGCTTCGCACCATTAAGTACCAGGTTCGAATCCAGGTTCCGATTCTCAGAATCTTCAGAATTTGTGTAACAGAAAATAGTTTCTCAAACACACACATGTAACTTACTGGATACATTTGAAACAGAAACAAAATATTACTAACTGGGTGCATATGAAACGACACATGTGTAAATCTTGGTGAAATTTTGAAAGAGTCTTTTGTTGTTTTCAGAGTGACGAAGACTCCATTCGCGGTTTGCAGTACGCATTCAAGACACTCAAGGTTTGATATCGATCATCACAATATGTCTCTTACACTCCCTATCTGTTTTCCTCCCTCGCTATAATGTTTCTTTCTGTAGTTTCTCATTCCTCTTGTTCCCTTTCTGTAACACATAGAACTCATCCGCTTCAAGACTCGGAATTTTAATCGTTACATATATAGCATGCTGTGTCCTATACAATAAACACCCGCAAGATCCGAGCAATTGAAAAGTACGCGTATCAGTACCGGTCCTTAACCCATTACCTCATAGGTTATTTTTAGATACAACCTCTTTGAATAAATCTACCGAAAAGGAGCAATAACTAGAGAAAAGGAAAAATTTAGAATTTTGTAGTTTGAAAACCATTGTGATAAATAGAGCATTTGCTCCTATAGGAGCAAATGCTCTATTTATCACAATGGTTTCACAAAGTGACTTTTACAGAGTCGTCAAAAGTCGTCAATATCAGGGAATGGGTTAACCCTTTCCCTGTTCTATGTTTTTTCCAAAGTTCAATACCTACTGAATATTAATGGACAAAATAGTTATAATGAAATATGGAGAGTGGAACATTGTAGCTACTACAGAAAGTAAAGAAGCAGATCTATGAAATTCCATTAACAAACAGAACATACCCTGTCCAGATGGCTCCTGTGATCTCGGTCTACTCTGCTTGCAAACACGTGAAAACGCATTTAAATGATGGAACGGGTTAATACAGATGGCAGCTTTGTTAGACCACATTCGTAACGGATCACATTTGTATCAGATACGTTACGAATATGATCACATTCGTAACAGGTAAAATGTGTTACAAATATGAGCATCCGACATGGGTATTGACATTAGAATCGCATATGTAACAGGTTGAGTTACTGGCTGATAATGTTCAATTAGTCAATAGTAGTAGGACTATCATTGTATATTTACCGTTTGTACCATAGCAAGTTACCATCACTACTCACCACAAGACGAATCGATACAGCCTCGATATAGCCCATGGATGGCGCGGTGGTTAGCGCAATCGCTTCGCACCATTAAGCTCCAAGTTCGAATCCCGGTTCCGATTCTCAGAATCATCAGAAGCGGTTAAACGTTGTAGTGGATAGAAACGGCTTGATTTTTTAACTAACCGCTAAATAAGTTTTATTTAATAGAAATATTCATTTTTAGAAAAAGCATTTCAGTACGTATTGAGTCTTGAGTTGGGAGTTTGTTTCAATGTTTGTATAAGCCCGGGACCCCGTGGAGTACGGGAAACGGAACAGTGATAGCTGGTCCGGTCTCGTGGGTTTTCTCCGGGTACTCTGGTTTCCTCTCACATTTGTTTCAGCAGGAGGATTGTGTTTTTGAATGTTATTAACTTATTATATTCCCTTGAGGATTATGTCTCAACTTTTCACAACCTTAGCAGCACATTGTAAAGAGATAATGTACATACTTGTAGGATACCTACATGTACCTAAAATATTTTGAAAACTTTCTATCTTTTATAGAACTTGTCATATACATAACCTATACAATGATGTTAATGTGTGCCTATGATTAGCCCTTTCGGCGCTAAATTTCTAATTGTCGTCTGCAATGCAACATTTTGTTAAGTCATTTGGTAAAATAAGGAAATGAGATAAATAAATGCAAATTTCAAAGGAATAAAGCGCAGATATAAAAGAGGAGTTTGAGACAAAAAGTGAAGTCCCTGATTAAACGCCGCCTTTTAGTTTGTTGTTTCAATGTTTCATTTTTGATGATGATGATGATGATGATGATGATGATGATGATGATGATGATGATGATGATGATGATGATGATGATGATGATGATGATGTTTGGTTGGTCGTGGTTTCATTCCGATACTAATCATGACCTGACTGGAAAATATGCTCACAACTTGTGACAAATGTCTTTCAGTTGCATACATGCACTTTTTAGCTTTATTTTCTGTATGGAATCCGACGTGTTACAAATGTGATTATATGTCACATCAAACATCGGCATCGATCACATTCGTCACAATATGTAAAATGTGTTACGAATGTAATCACATTCGTAACACGTGGTACGAATGTGATTCGTTACGATTGTGGTCTAACACAGCTTACTGCGATGTGAAATGATATTTTCTCGTGACGTTCATCCTGTGTTAAGTTGTCGCCTGTCTAAAACGTTCTAAAATCATCTTCACTGAACTCATTTCCTCATATTGACGACTTTTGACGACTCTGTAAAAGTCACTTTGTGAAACCATTGTGATAAATATAGCATAAAATAAAATAAAAATTTCCTTTTCTCTAGTTATTGCTCCTTTTCGGTAGATTTATTCAAAGAGGTTCTATCTAAAAATAGCCTATGAGGTAATGGGTTAATGTATCCACGAGTATCAGCGCTTTTCTACCTTTAACTCTTTGAATTCGGGATACACACGCACTGACATTTACAAACAGTGTAGATCTATCTACTATTAGAACTATCAAGGTGTTACTGTTCGATTTATCGACCATCAAACCCAATGTATAGACAGAATAATTATAACCCTTTACTCCATGAATATTCATGTGAGAAATAATGACGCCGTGAATATTTATAAGATTAATTTGTTATTATAGCACATACACACAGGAAATTCTAGTATAGGCAGAAAGTATAGAATTACATCTATATTATATTATAAGCAACCAGAGCAGACCCTGACGGCTCCTATAAGAGCCGTATGATCTGTGTCTACTATGTTTGCAAAGATGTAGAAAGGTGTGCTTATGGAGTAAAGGGTCAGCGATATCCTTCATACCTGTTCTTGCCCTTTTGTGAACAGAGTTGACCTAGATAAGATTTCTCCTGAATGAACTGTCTGGTCAGGATCTGCTCTGTTTGCTTATGGAAATTTATAGATCTGATAATACAGCTTCCACAACATTAAAGAATTCCTTTCTACGTTTTATTTTATTGATGTTTTCTATAAATATTCATGAGGTGAAAAGCTTTTGAGAACACGTTATGCAGTGAAAAGGGTTAACACCTATTGAATATTCAGGGGGAAAACTATCTACAACGAAATATGGAAATTGGAACATTGTAGCCGTTTTAGACAGTAATGAAACAGTTCTAAATTCAATATCATTAGCAAACGGAGCAGACCCTGGTCAGACGGCTGATCTGGCCCTACTCTGGTTTCAAATGTGTGAAAAGGCGTTTATATGAGGGAATAGTTTAAGTCTTTTCTTACTGTGAACAAATGTCTCCTCAAATTTAGATCTTTTGAGAAACTATTGGCCAAAAGTCCAACAGCTTTAGTCATTATGAGAAGCCGAGCTACTCGGCAGGTCATGTAGAACCATACTATCTGCAAATTCAAGTCGAAGCGCGAATCGAGGAATACCGAATTTACTACAGTAAAACCTCTCTATAACGGCCACTTAATGACATCAAGTTGTTTGGGTTAAAGGCAGGTGGCTGCTTAAAGCAAGGTGAAAGTAAAACAGAACGCTCCTGTAGGAGCGTTCTGCTTTACTTTCACCTTGCTTTAAGCTGCAACTTGCCCTAAATACTAAGTAATTAACATAATTGGTGGCCGTTATAGAGAGGTTGTATTGTACATTGGCGCAAAATAATCTTCGCCTATTATTATCACAGTAAAGACACAATACTACGAACGCTCAAACATCTACCATTATTGATCTTTAACACGGGTGGCAGCTTAATGCAGGGTGAAATTCAGGCAGAAAGCTCCTCTAGGAGCTTCCTGTATGACTTTCATCCTGCATTAAGCAGCCACCTTCCTACAAAGACATAAAGTCTTCATTACTAGAATTCCGTAGTATCGAGTTTTACTGTTTCCATTGGAGCTCTTCTTCCATTTCATTACAAACGCACGTCCAGAGTTTCAAGTAGATTGGATTTTGATGAGCTGGCAAGTTATTCAATATCTCATCTGGGTCCACATTGTTTGTTTATCCTACTTAGAGACCTGTGTCCATGCTTATAAAGCTTTTTTAGTTGAGTCTGAGGTCGTTCTCAAGCTTTTGATTGGTCAGATTTGAGTTCTCAAGCTTTATTTCAAAGACAGGGCATTTCCGCGTGTAATGAATCATAATTATTTGATTGAAATCGAGCGGAAATTGGCGTCGTAAAAACACGTGGAATGTAGTTGGTGCAATTTTTCTACTAGTTTGGATCATTTAGTTACATAACTTTAGAGCTACATAGTATTATACTATACGAAACAAAATTTCAAAAAAACATTCTGCTGTCACAGTACGATGTCTAAACGTATTTGAAGATGTTTTTCAGTAATATTTATGAAGTTATCATGTGTCTGGTACCTGTGAGTTTGAGAAGACATAAATTTTACCAAAACAGACTTTCAACTGACTCTTTTTCCACCAGGTCGTGTTGGAGCCTTCCGCTGGAACTGCTGTAGCGGGAGCTTTATCGCCCAAGTTGAAACAGACCCAGGGACTCAACAAAATAGGCGTGGTGCTATGCGGGGGTAACGTGGATATCGACAAACTCCCAATCTACCTAGAGGGCGTACACGATGTCCAGTTTGCTTAGGTGTTCAGTTGTATGATTTGGAGCCACACTGTGCCTCTTGTGAAAATAGGACGGAATTAAACCAATACTCGTATCCCGGATATGGTCATTTAGCCTTTAACTCCAGCCATCCAAAAGATTGGACATATGCAAACAGTATTGACCCGCATCAGAGGACTCATAGAGCACTGTTTGCTGACCCTCACGGTTGTCTGCGGTTTAACCCATTTCCTCCATAGGCTATTTTAGACCCAACCTCTTTGAATTAATATACCGAAAAGGAGCATTAACTAGAGAAAAGTACAGTTTTAGAATGTTGTACATGTAGTTTGAAACCATTGTGATAAATAGAGCAAATGCTCTATTTATCACAATGGTTTCAAGAAGTGACATTTGAAGAGGCGTAGAAATGCGTATTTATGAAGGAAAGGGTTAAATACAGCGGTGTATTCTCCATTTGCAATGCACCACTAAATATGTGAAATGGATGGGTTTTAGATATAATTTGGACGGATGCACTGTAGATAACAGGGGATGTTATGGGTTAAAGTGTTACAATGTGGTATACCCGTCTATTTTAGGTGAGATGTGCTAACGAGCCACCATAACAACAATAATGAGTGACTGTTATCATTATATCTTGTTATATATTTTATTGGAATGACTAGTTACATTACATAATCTATTCGAATAAATATGTTATAAACTTGACGTATGTATAAGTATATACCGGTACCTTTGACATTGAATTTGCCGCAAACGTAAAAGTTGGTTAAATGTATTATTTCCCTCCTATCCATATCTAAGGGGCATAACTGCAATGCCAAAATTCAAACGGTTTAAGTGCAATTACCTCCCTTGTCATAAAACACATTATCTTATGGCACATAACAAATAGAAACTTTTCGTTTGTACCATTACTTTAGAAACCATTCTTGTGCTAACTAGTTTAATAACAAAAGAAAAGCAAATTCAAATCTACAACTTGAATATTTAAACAACCTTTCAACCCTTTACTCCTTAACTACACATTTTTACGCCTTTGCAAAAAAGAGTAAACCCAGGTCAGACGGCTCCCACAGGACCTGTCTGATCAGGGTCTGCTCTGTTTGCTTGAGAGGTAATATAGATATGATTCTACAGTTTCTAGTATAGCCAAAAGTTCCCGCGTCTATGTGCCAGTGTAAAAAATAATCTAATTAATATTCATGATACCATTATTTCTTACATGCATATTAATGGAGAAAAGGTTTAATAAGATACGTACCTCAAATTAAATGAATAAAAACAAAGAAGTCCTTAACCATCTAACCGCGATCTTACTTGTATTTTCAAACAGCGTGTATCCAGATGAGACGGCGAGTAACATTCGGTCTATAGGTTTCTACTAAAATTGTATCAGATCCAAGTTGAGCAGATATTATATTAACGGCGGAAAATGACGTAACGATTTAGGGTTCGTAATGGTCACTGCTATGTGTACATACAGTAAAACCTCTCTATAACGGCCACTTAATTGCATCAAATAGTTTGTGTTAAAGACATGTAGTTGCTTAAAGCAAGGTAAAAGTGAAAAAAGAACGCTCCTGTATGAGCGTTCTGTTTTACTTTCACCTTGCTCTAAGCAGCCACCTGCCCTAATTACTAATTCACACAATTTAGTGGCCGTTGTAGAGAGGTTTTACTGTAATCCTCTTTTAAATGGAATTTTATTGGCTGTGTCATACCTCGATATCTCGAATTTCAAGGGACCATACGAATTACTTCGAGATAACAGAAGTTCGAGTTATCCGATTTATAATCCGGACAATTTCTCAAGTTCACAACTTAATGCAGGTGTAAAGTAATACTGAAAGCTCATATAGGACCTTTACATCTGCATTAAGCGGTTACATATATTTCTAGATATGCGTAGTGATATATTTTGAGCAATCCTTTATGGTACATTTTGGAAGGACCAAACATTTAGTTCGAGTTATCCCGAAGTTCGAGTTAATAGAGGTCGAGATATCGAAATTCAACTGTACCTCATTGACTCACTATCGATAAGTCTAGTCAACTGTAAATAAAGGGTCAGGATTGTTTTTAAAACTGAACTGCGTACACGACTGTAGGGACAGGCAGTATGTGCAAGTAGGCGATGTCACATGTATCTAAATCAAAAATTAATTGCGATGTAAAAAATCAAATTTGTCTAAATCCAATACCAACAAAAATCAATCCTAGTCCTTTAAACAGGTGAGAGCTTCATGCTGGATGGAAAGCGTGCAGAAAGCTTCCAGTGGAGTTTTCGACATGACATTTGCTCCTCATTAAGCTGTCATATGCTTTATACACCGGTACTAATACTTATTAAAGAAGAGAGACTATATCCATACGCATTTCGTGTTTTCAAACAGAGTAGACCCAGACCAGACGGCTCCTAGTATAGGAGACCTCTGACCAGAGCCTGCTCTGTTTGCTTATGATATAATACCTGTATGCAGGTGTCATTATAACACTTTATCTAATACATACCCATGATGCCATTATGTTTTACATGACTATTCATAGAGTAAAGGATCAAAGCGTTGGGAAATTTGTTTGTTTGGGGTTTTAACCTCGCTGAAACAGTATTACAAATCTTATCGAGACCTCCGGCTAATTAGAACTTGATGCTTACCTCAGATGTATTTTGTTGCCTGGAGCAACTTACACTGTTTTATGCACAAAAGAACATCATCGTAGAACCACCGATCTAAGGCAATCAAGCTGTGGGCGTCTAAACATGAAACATCTAAAGACCAAGGCCGGGGTTCGAACCTCAGCGGTGAGAGACTAAGTCGAGGGCTTGGTGCTAAACTATTGTAACTCCTTCACAAAGTGAAGGAGTTACAATAGTTTTGCACCAAGCCCTCGAAGTGGTCGTCAGTCGAAGGTCATAACCCTTCGAGGAGGCCCAGCGCTGGGAAACAAATACGCTTGTCAACCTTATCAAATGCCAATACCATTAACTCGAGGGAGATAACAGGTTAGCCTAGTACCTGGTGATTAATCATGTAAGAAAAGCGAACCGCATGGATACTAATTAACCCTTCTCTTGCTGAATTTTAAAATACATTTCTCCTTCTTTACCCATGCCCTGTTGTATAATTACATATATCTTCACTGTGTACAAGTATTTCGCTATGCAATCACTGCTGCGGAGTGCACTGGTTGCACAATCAACTTGTAAATAGTGCAGACCCTGATGAGACAGCTCCTACAGGAGCTGTCTCATCTGGGTCTTCACTATTTACAGGTAGGTATATTGACGTGAATAGCAAGCGAAGAGGTAGTAACATTTGTATAATGGCATAATGAACAAAGAAATGTGTTGGGCTATAACAGTAATCGTACAATCAGATCGTAACTAAGTTATTTCTTAAGCAAACTAAACGGACCATGAACAGACGGCTCCTATAAAAGATCCGTCTGATCTGGGTCTATCCTGTTTGATAAAGGGTTAACGATCGTCTTTATCAGCTAAAGGTGAACCTTTTTCTCTCTCTTAACCCTTTCGCTGCCAAACTCTGTCGTCTGCTAACTTTGTCGTCTGCTACAAATTTTCATTCTTTTGATTTTCTTCATTTTTGTTTCAAAAACATAGTAACAGTAACAAACAGTTTGGATCCTGATGAGACGCCGAGTTACTCGGCGTCTCATTTGGATCCAAACTGTTTGCATAGGTAATCACAGATCCGGTATTGGCAGCGAAAGGGTTAAGACTGGTTGGATACAAAACAACCATCCTAAACAGCCTTCAAAAAGATGTCTAATTATAGGTCTGTATGGCGTGTGGTATCCGTATGCAGGCCACGAGTAATGCAGAAAGTTCCTATAGGAGCTGTCAGCATTACTTTTGACCTGTATTAAGCAACAAGTTGCTTTTAAGACCCCTATGGTCGATAAATGAATAACCGCTTTTTCTACTGTACACAAATTGGATCGTATATGAGCTGCTCTACGAAAGACGGTCCATTGAAGTGGTTGTACACAGTGGAGATCAATATCAGCATTCACGACAGAGACAAGTCCTAACATAATTCATACTGCTTGTTTTACTCTGAAAGATATCTGCCCGTTGGTGCTTTTCCAAACAGAGTACAGTAAAAACTGCCTTAAACGACCTTATATTAATTGGACATAGGAATCTAAAATAGCAGATAGTTGCTTAATACAGGGCAAAAGTAATGCAGAAAGCTCCTACAGGAGCTTTCTGCATTACTTCTGACCTGTATTAAGCTACCACCTGCCTTACAGAACCATGGTCGCTTAAGACAGGTTCTACTGTAACTGCAGATTTGACGACCATGTATAGGAGCCGTCCGATCAAGGTCTGCTCGGTTTGCTAATGGAATATTTGGAGTAATACAGAATTGGTTCTATAGATTCTACCATGGTCAACAATTCATGTGTCCATGATAAATGTCATATAATTAATATCCATGATGGTATTATTGGTTACAGGAATATTCATTAGTGAAAGGGTAAATCCATCAACAAAAGAGGTCTAATCATTTTGTGTCATTATGACTACAACATTAGCTTCTTAACACTTTTCCCTTATATAAACACCTTTTCACACCTTTGCGAACAAGGTAGATCCAGAGCAAACGGCTCCTGTATGAGGCTTCTGATCAAGGTCTGCTCTATTTCCTAATGAAATTACAATAGATCTTACTCTACAGTTTACAACAATACGATCCCGTGTATATATCCCATTGGCGCCAAATTTAAAAGTGTCGTCTGCCATAATAATTTCATATTTAATATAATTATAAACTAAATAATAAAAGTATATAAGTAAAATATTTGTTTGTTTTTTTAAAAAAAACTGTATGCTTGGGCTGAAATAATACAGAAAAACAGTGCAGTCCCAGGTCAGATGCCACCTTGTAAAGGCGGCATCTGACCTGGGACTGCACTGTTTTTAATGGTGCCAACAGGCGACATTGGCACCGAAAGAGTTAAAACGTCTGCTAATATATCTCCATGATGCTAATCCTATTTTAAAAGGTCAGATAATAAATACTCAGGATGCGATTATTTTTTACGTGAATATTCAACAGAGAAATGGTGAAACACATTTCGTTCTTCATAAGGTGGCCATGTGGTGTTACAGTGACCTATGTTTTGCTGGTGTTATATAGTGATATATGTTGGCTGGTTTTATAGTGATCTATACTGGCTGATTTTATAGTGACCTATGCTGGTTGGTTTTATAGTGACCTATGCTGGTTGGTTTTATAGTGATATATGCTGGTTGGTTTTATAGTTTATAGTGACCTATGCTAGTTGGTTTTATTCTGGCCTATTCTGGTTGGTTTTATAGTGACCTATGCTGGCTGGTTTTTATAGTAACCTATGCTGGCTGGTTTTATAGTGACTTGTGCCGGCACATTATGAGGTCGTTTTAGAGAGGTTCTACGGACTGTGCAGATGTTGATGGCTATGAAGCATGTAGTGAATACCCAGATCAGACGTCGGCGTTGTACAGTTTGCAATACACCTTAACCCTTCGCTTGCTATTCACGTCAATATACATACCTGCTAATAGTGAATACCCAGATGAGACAGCTCCTGCAGGAGCTGTCTCATCAGGGTCTGCACTATTTACAAATTGATTGTGCAACCTGTGCATTCCACAGCAGTGATTGCACAGAGAAATAATTGTAGACAGTGAAGATATATATAATTATACAACAGGGCATGGGTAAAGAAGGAGAAATGTATTTCAAAATTCAGCAAGCGAATGTTAACCTTTATACCTGCTGTAAAAATGGATGTCTGGTCAAAACTAATTCAGATTCGTTCAATCAATTCAGAAACTACGAGCCGAGTGCCAAACAGTCTGGATCCTGATCAAGCTTAGAAGTCACGTGGTGTCTAATATGGATCCAAACTGTTTGTAAGTGTCAATCAGGCTGCGGCACGATAACAGTTACAAGTTATTTGGTTTTTCATTAGGTCCGACCTGTTCATAAATGATACACTTAGTAAGTTCGCGTTAGGTAGGGTACGTGTACAGGGTCAAACTTACATGTATTTGGGGGTCAAAGTGTTAAGTGTTATTAAGTTCAAAGATATTCAAAGTTAAAAGTACGCAGGACCAAATGTACATGTACAAGATAAAACAAACCCTGTTCTATTGTAATAGCTTAGCCATGAAATAATTATATAAATATACATGTATAAAGTCGAGGAGATTACCCCATTACTGCTGTGCACATACATCTTTAGACGAAGTTCTGCTTGCCATTTGAAAACGGTTTGAATCCTTTGAATCCAGACAGACATGCCGAGCTACTCAAGATCTCAACAAATATTTTGTTTGACACGTTATTTGGTTGAAGAAATGAAACAGAAATATGCTTGAAATAATACAGTATACAAAACTGCCAGTGTACATACGCTTCTATACAAGTGACACGTTCCCTTAATTACCATAAGTATTCGGACACTCCAAATATACGGACAGACAACCTAAGCAAAAAGTGTAGACCCAGGTAAATGTGATTTAATTTACTCTAAATAGTCGGACAAAGTTATACAAGCAGTGCAGATCCAGACATACATGTAACTGTTCCAGGAGAAACAATTTGACCAGGGTTAGACTCAATCGTAACTACTCGCCGTATTCCGTCAGAGTTCGGAATATAGGCTCGTATGTAGACTATTTGCTACTATGCCAATCTAATCTTAAAGAATTTACATTGGACAAAACACATTTAGACAAATAATTTAGACCCAGGTCTAAGTGGTCCCTCAGTGTCTACACTGTTTGCTACTATTTCAATGTAATTTAATGTTATGGAGTCGGTGCTGATTGGACAAATTGAGCTTTCACAAACCGATGCTGAGGGAAGTTAGGATGTTCGAATACCTACGGCAAAGTAGTGTATGGTTCAATGGTTTTGAGTTGGTTATCGGTATACAGTAAAATCCCGCTCATGCGACCATCTAAAAGAGGTATAGTTCGGGGTGTTATATGCAGGTGGTAGCATAATGCAGGACAAAAGTAATGCAGAAAGCTCCTAGAGGAGCTTTCTGCATTACTTTTGCCATGCATTAAGCAACCACCTGCTTATAAAGACATCCATGTGTATTCATTAAATGGTCGCATTAAGGGGTTCTATTATATACGGTATGATCTTAACCCTTCTAATGCTATCATAAATGATGTCAGCTGAAAATGTTAGGGCAATATTTTTCAAGACTTTATCCAGCTGGCTAAATTGTTTGTAATACAAACTATTGGCCGAGTGGCAAACAGCATGCATTCTGGTGAAATGTCGTATTATTCGGTGTTTAGTCTGGATCCGATCTGTTTGCAAATGCGAGCAAAGACGAGTCTATCGAGAGAAGGGTTGACATGATATATGCTATCAGATTGAATACAAAAACCGACTGTATACATATACATGTACACAATAAACAATGAGCGACAGAACAGCCACCACAATGAACAGAAATACCGCAGCGTCGCCCTTACGCCACTAAACGCATGTATTTACTTAATGCAAGATAGATGTTCTACCGAAAGCTCCCTTTGGGAGCATAAGGGAGCGTTTTGTATTATATTCGTCTTTATTTATGCTAATATCTGTTTTAAAGACACAACATTATATTATTACTTCTTTTGAATGGTCGCTGTAGAGATATTCTTATGCACACCGTATGTTTTAAACTAATCATCGTTTGATAGATTATCCACAGTACATGCTATAGTATTCGCAACAGTATTAGCTACATTAATATCCACAGTATTTGTAAAATATTGGCCGGGTTACTCGCTACAGCACTAACCATGTACTCACCACACTTCTCGCTACAGTATTCGCCACACTATTCACTACAGTACTCGCCACACTATACTCACAACACTACTCGCCATTGTACAGCTGTGCTGGCTACTGTACTCGCTATTTTACCCGCCACTGTACTAGCAACACTACTCGCCGTTGTACTCGCTACACTACTCGCCACTGTACTCGCCAGTGTTCACGCTAAACTACTCGCCACTGTACTCGCTACATTTTTCACAACTGTACTCGCCACATTACTCGATACAATACTCGCAAAACTGCTCGCAGTTGTACTCGCTACACCACTCACCGTTGTACTTGGCACCGTATTCGGCACTGTACTAGCTACACTAATCACCACTATACTCGCTACACTGCTAGCCACTGTGCTCACCACAATATGCGTTACAATACTCGCCAATGTACTTGCTACAATAACCGTTACAATTCAGACCTCTTTACTCGCTAAAAATACTCGTCACTGTACTCGCTACAATACTCGTCACAGTACTCGCTACAGTACTCGCCACAATATCCGCCACTGTACTCGCTACAATACTCACCACTGTGCTCATCATAATACTCGCCACTGTACTCGCTAGTGTTCTCGCTACAATACTCGCCACTGTACTCGCTACAATACTCGCCTTTGTACTCGCTCCAGTACTCGCTACAATACTCGCCACTGTACTCGCTACAATAATCGCCACTGTACTCTCTACAGTACTCGGTACAGTACTCGCCACTATACTCTCTACAGTACTCGCTACAATACTCACTACAGTACTCGCTACAATACTCAACACTGTACTCGCTAAAATACTCACTACAATACTCGTAACAATACTCGCCACTATACTCGCTACATTACTCGCCACTATACTCGCTACAGTACTCGCTACAATACTCGCCACTGTACTCGCTACAGTACTCGCCAATGTACTCGCCACTGTATTCTCTACAGTACTTGCTATAATACTCGCTATAATACTCGCTTATGTACTCGATACAATACCCGACACTGTACTCGCTTCAGTACTCGCTACAATACTTGTCACTGCAGTCGCTACAATACTCGCCACTGTATTCGCTACAATACTCGCCAATTTACTCTCTAAAAATACAAGCTACAATACTCGCCACTGTAATCGCTACAATACTTGTCACCGTACTCGCAACAATGCTCTCCACTGTACTCGCTACAATACTCGTAATTATACTCGCCACAATACTCGCAACCGTACTCACAACAATACTCGCCACTGTACTCGCTACAATACTCGCAACTATACTCGCCACAATAATCGCTAAAATACTCGCCACTGTACTTGTCACAATACCCGCTACACTACTCATCATTATACTAGCTACAATACTCACCACTGTACTCGATATAATACTCGCTACTGTGCACGCCACAATACTCGCTACACTACTCGCCACTGTGCTCGCCACTGTGCTCGCCATAATACTCGCTACACTACTCTTCGTTGTACTAGCTACACTATTCACCACTTTACTCGCTACACTACTCGCTACTGTGATCGCCACTGTGCTCGCCATAATACTCGCTACACTACTCGCTACTGTGATCGCCACTGTGCTCGCCATAATACTCGCTACACTACTCGTCGTTGTACTAGCTACACTATTCACCACTTTACTCGCTACACTACTCGTCACTGTACTCGATATAATACTCGCTACTGTGATCGCCACTGTGCTCGCCATAATACTCGCTACACTACTCGTCGTTGTACTAGCTACACTATTCACCACTTTACTCGCTACACTACTCGTCACTGTACTCGACACATTTCTCGACATTGTAGTCGCTATATTACTCATCATATTTCTCTTCACATTACCCGCTATAGTACTCGCTACAGTATTAGCCAAAATATTTGACTCGATACTCGCAACACTATTCACCATAGTACTCGTTATAGTACTCGTCAGTTCTCGCCACATTACTTCGCTACAGTAGTCGAGACAGTACTAGCCACCGTACTAACTGAAGTACACCCGACAATAGTCGTCACAGTAGACCACAGTGTTACATAAATGATGTTCCGTTAATTTTGAATGACAAAAAGTACAGAGAATCATTAGAAAGATAATAGAAAATAGACAGATAGTGTTGGTTATACACGGAATATTTTAGTGCCGTCGTGGTTTCTCGCCGCTCATGTTATGAAGATTTTGGAAAAAAAACGAAAGTCTGCCTTTGCGTTCTCACATTGTTTGGGTCCGACTGTTTCTAAAACATATAGTAAAACAATTGGAATTCTTCTTAGAAAAGGAAGAGATAAAATAAGAGAAACTGCGTATTCTAGTATTTGTGTTTGACTACATCAGCAACCATATAATAAACCACTTGAAACTGAAAAACAAAATGGATTGGAATGATAGAAAAAATGCGAAATCTTACTGTAATGTGTAGCAATTTTATTTAAGTTTTCAAGTTGAAGTACACAATTTTTTGATGAAAATGTATGTAAACCTTTGCATAGTTTCGAGCCCTTCAGATAAGTGAATCCTGATAGAATTGTGATCGTTCTTATACTGTAGCGGCCCGCACACATAGTGGCAATACTGTGTGAATGGCTGTCTGATCAACCTCTGTCCATCAATAGACGGACATACTGAATGTGCCTGTATGATAACTCACAGTCCACACATGTACCTTCCTCGCGGCTGATAAACTTAACCGTTTCCTTCAAATAAACATGTTTTCACGCATTTGCAAACAGAGTAGACCCAGATCAGACGGTTCCTATAGGAGCCGTCTGATCTGGGTCTGCTCTCTTTGTTATTTGGAATATGAAAGCTCTATTTTTTTACTTTCCAAAATGTCTACAATATTCCACCTTCCAAATTTCATTATAACTATACTTTTGTCCATGAGAATTCAGTAGGAAATGAAACTTGGAATACACATAGAACAGGGAAAGGGTTAATTATCATTTGACGTACTGTCATTCCTATGGCAATCGTTATCTGTCGGTTGGTTTGTATCTCATGATAAGCTCAACCCATTACCTTATGAATATTCATGTAAGAATAATGACATTATGTATGTTAATTGGATTTTTTAAAAAAAAAACGTGAAAATAGGATGGCGTAGGCATGACAGAAACTTTGAGACAGATCAGTATTCTTCTTTAACCCATTCCCTCATATTGACGACTTTTGACGACTCTGTAAAAGTCACTTTGAGAAATCATAGTGATAAATAGAGCATTTGCTCCTATAGGAGCAAATGCTCTATTTATCACAATGATTTCAAATTACAAAATTCTAAAGTTTTCCTTTTCTGTAGTTCATGCTCCTTTTCGGTAGATTTATTCAAAGCGGTTGGATCTAAAAATAGCCTATGAGGTAATGGGTTAAGCACACAGAACACACCCCTTCAATAATTTGTCTTGAATCGCTTTACAATCCCGCTTAGTATGCGTCATATTAATAAGCTGAGATCACGAGAGACTGAGTAGCCGAGATAATGAAAGACTGAGTAATGTAGATCATGAGACAGACAGAGTAGTGGAGATCACGAGATAGACGGAATAGCCAAGATCATGATACAGGCAAGATAGCCGAGATCATGACACAGGCAGAATAGTGGAGAGCATGATACAGACAGACAAGTGGAGATCTTGAGACAGGCAGGTTAGTTGAAATCATGAGACAGACAGAGTAGTGGAGCTCATGAGACAGACAGAGTAGTGGATATCATAAGACAGACAGAGTAGTTGAGATCACGAGACAGACAGAGTAGTTGAGCTCATGACATAGACAGAGTAGTGGAGCTCATGAGATAGACAGAGTAGTCGATATCATGAGACAGACAGAGTAGTTGAGATCATGAGACAGACAGATTAGTTGAGCTCATGAGATAGACAGAGTAGTGGAGACCATGAGACAGTCAGACTAGTGAAAATCATTATTCAGGGGGAGGGGGGGGGGGGGCGTATTTGAGATCACGAGAAAGGCCGGGTAGTTAAGCTCATGGGAGAGGCCGAGTAGTTTAGATAATGAACTAAGTCAAGTAGTGGAGATAACGACAGAGATCGAGCAGTTGAAATAGTTGATATCATGATACAGACGATTGGTTGCGATCATGCGATAGCTGAGATAATGAAAAGACCGTGTAGTAGCCGAGATCATGAAAAGACCGTGTAGTAGCCGAGATCATAAAACAGACCGAGTAGCTGAGAGCATGAAATAGACCGAGTAGCAGAGATCATGAACAACCGAATAGCTGAGATCATGAAACAGACCGAGAAGCTGAATTCCTGAAAAGACCGAGTAGCTGAGATCATTAAACAGACAGAGTAGCCGAGATCATGAAACAGACCGAGTAGCCGAGATCATGAAACAGATTAAATATTTGAAATCATTAAACAGACTGATTAATTTAGATCATAAAACAGACCGATTGGTTTTCGTTTTTCTGCATTACATTCGACCTGCAAGACAACATTAAGCAGCATTTGAAAGACATTCATATTCATTCACTGAGTTAATGCTTAAACCTTCTCTTGCTGACTATTAAAATACATTTCTCCTTCTTTACCCATGCCCTGTTGTATATAATTACATATATCTTCACTGTGTACACATATTTCGCTGTGCAACCACTGCTGTGGAGTGCACTGGTTGCACAATCAACTTGTAAATAGTGCAGACCCTGATGAGACAGCTCCTGCAGTAGCTGTCTCATCTGGGTCTTCACTATTTACAGGTAGGTATATTGACGTGAATAGCAAGCGAAGGGTTCTAAAGTGGGGTCCTACTGCGTATTCATAGTAAATCTGATTGAATTTGTAAAGTCGTTGTATACGACTGTTTTAGTTTATTAGGGTCACATATATTTTTTCAAAAGCAAACAGAACAGACCCTGATCAGACGGCTCATCTAGGGGCCGTCTGATGTGGGTCTACTCTGTTTGCAAAGACGTGAAAAGGCGTATATGACGGGTTAATCATTTACCTGAGTAGGTCGCCTTGTAATAATTTTGCAAACATCGTAGACCAAGAGCATACGGCAACTGTAGGAGCCGTCTGATCAGGGTCTGGACTGTTTGATTATTAACCTTTAGCCTGCTATGGGCGGATGAGTAACTCGGCGTCTCATCAGGATCCAAACTGTTTGACACTCTGATAGCATTTTGGTAGACAAATTGATTATAGCTTGAATTTTGAAAATGTAGTAGTTGAAAAATTATGTAAAACTAATTTGCTCCGCAGGTTAAAGGTTAAATAATATGGTTATGATTCTGAAGATTCTGCAATCGGCAAACATTCATGTGGTCATATGCCATAATAACTCAAATCATCTTATTATACATTAAATTATTAATTATTGAATAACATTCATGTTGTAAATGGCTGAAGAGATACTGAAATGGAATTAATGATAAATTCTAATTAGATCTACCAATATGGGAACAAAACTCTCAAATAATATATACAGTAAAACCTCTCTCAACTGGAATTTTTGTAAAGACGAATTTAGATTTTTAGGCAGATGGCTGCTTAAACCTCTCCTTCATATAAACGTGAGTTCATGCATTTTCAAACAGAGTAGACCCAGATCAGGGTCTGCTCTGTTTGCTAACAGATAATTTGATAGATCTGGTTTTTTAGTTTCAAAAATTGCTACACTGTTCCACCTTCCATATTTTTATAACTATTTTGTACATGAATATTCATTAGAACATAACCTACATTTTCAGCCAATCAAACTGCCTTTTGCATCCATTAAGTACATCACTTAATCATTAAAAGTTTTGTTTATTTCGACCTCGCGTGGTGTCTGCACGCGCTGTCATAACTCCGCCTCCTCGTGACTAGTAGTAAACACTGCCGTATTTGGCGATCTTACAACCGGAACTCATTGTTAACCTTCACGGTGACCGACTCAAAACTGCAGTCGGCGTTTCTTATAAGGCAAAGAAACCATAGAAACGCGGCCCTGATTCGAGATCTAAACTGTTTAACGTTCCATTACATAAATACTTGAATAGCTTTGATTTAATAATTCGACCACTAATGACCTTTTTCAAAGATTATCATGATAATCTTTGAAAAAGGCCCTTAGTGGTCGAAATATTAGATCAGAGCTATTGAAGTATTTACCGTATAGATTCTATATCATATTAATTCCCTTTATGGAATATTTTCTTCATTGCGTTCCGTTACAGACGAAACTTGTGTTTAACCCTTTACTCCATATATATATATTTGTACGCGTAGATCTATTTACGTTTTTGCAAACAGCGGATCATGACCAGACAATCCTGTTTGATCAGGGTCTACTCCGTTTGCTTGAATAATTTTACAATTCTGATCGTATACTGTCTGTCATGGTCTTGTTTAACACGCCTGTATAAACCATTCAGGTAACAATGAAACGTTGCATCCAGTAATCCAACTGCACGTTGTCTAAATCACAAATTTCTTCAGGTATTAGCTTGCAGGCAAGCTCACACAGTGTCTCTGTCCTTGTATTCCTGTGTTGGACCCATTGCTTCCACAGATTCACTGTCCAATTGTTTGCCTGTCTTGTTTTCTTTGGAATTCCATCCTCCTGTTGTTTTTTAATTTCCGTACATGACACAGGCTCGGAAAATCTAGAGTTAAGAATGTCGTCATTACGCAGCAATTGCTGCGTTGGTATATCCAATAGCTGAGTTAAAGTAGCATCTTCTAACAAAGATTCGAAATCCCCGATGTCAAAATCGCTAGCCATTTTGTACTGAGTTTTGTTAGGAATGAAAATCAGTGGGAACTATTAATGCCGTGAGCCAATCAAAATATAGGTTATGTTCTAACTATAACGTAGACCTGTATTGAAATTTGAAATAAACATAGAACAGGGAAAGGTTTAACCCTTTCACAGCCAATGTCGCCAAAATGCACCACGACAAAAAGTGCAGTGCCAGATCAGACGCCGCCTTTTCAAAGCGGCGTCTGATCGGGGACTTCACCTTTTTATCTCAATATATATTTCTTATATATGTGCTTTATTCCTTTGAAATTTGCAGTTATTTATCTCATTTCCTTATTTTACAGAATGACTTAACAAACTTAGATTGCAGACGACAAATAGAAATTTGGCGCCGAGAAAGTTAATGCAGGAAGAAAGTCATACAGAGAGCTCCCGACATCCGCTTTAGATGGGTTTTATCTTATAAACCGGCTCTAAACCGGACATTCGACTTTTTAAACAGCACACATTAACCCTTTCCCTCATAGGCTATTTTTAGATACAACCTCTTTGAATAAATCTACCGAAAGGGAGCATTATCTAGAGAAAAGGAAAAACATAGAATTTTGTAGTTTGAAACCATTGTGATAAATAGAGCATTTGCTCCTACAGGAGCAAATGCTCTATTTATCACAATGGTTTCACAAGTGACTTTTACAGAGTCGTCAAAAGTCGTCAATATGAGGGAATGGGTTAACGGTCGATTTGTCTTAACCTTTCGCTTGCTATTCACGTCAATATACCTACCTGTAAATAGTGAAGACCCAGATGAGACAGCTCCTGCAGGAGCTGTCTCATCAGGGTCTGCACTATTAACAAATTGCTTGTGCAACCAGTACACTCCACAGCAGTGATTGTACAGAAAAATAATTGTAGACAGTGAAGATAATATATGTAATTATACAACTGGGCATGGGTAAAGAAGGAGAAATGTATTTTAAAATTCAGCAAGCGAAGGGTTAATGTACATTTCACCCTGCATGCATTAAGTAGCCAAGATTTAAATTTGTCAACACAAGTCTATGATCGAGTGATTTTTCTGTTTTAATGAATACCAAATAGCTATAACTCCGATACAAAGTGTTGTTTTTTCTCTCTCTCTGTTCTTTACTCCCAACACGCCGAGTTTACACAATTTACTTATAAGGTAAAGGTTTTTGTTTTCTTGCTGATTCTCTCTACATTCATGCAAATGTATAATTGATATTCGGTATTTTTATTATATCTACAGGGCAAATAAGATTACAAAAGCTTCCCGCTATCCGCGACCTGTCTCGTATTTGCCGAGTCTGGATCCAGATCAGAGGCCGAGTAATACGGGATCTCATCAGAATCCAAACTACACTTGAAGTTCGATATCTCGAACTCGGATAACTCGAACTTCGGGATAACTCGAACAAAAAAATTCAGTCCCTCCAAAACTTACAATACAGAAATGCTCTAAAATGTATCGCTACAGATATCTAGAAACACATGTTACAGCTTAATAAAGGTCTAAAGTAATGCTGAAAGCTCCTATAGGAGCTTTCAGCATTATTTTAGACCTGTATTAAGCTGTGGCCTTGAGAAATGGTTCAGGTTACATATCGGATAACTCAAACTTCTGTTATCTCGAACTAATCTGTATGGTCCCTTGAAGTTCGAGTTATCGAAGTTCAACTG
>OY755240.1:10832755-10975255 GCA_963576725.1 Azorinus chamasolen
ATAGTGCAGGTTTTGATCAGAGGGTCCCATAAGGATCTGGATCTATCCGGTTTGCAAAAGATAGCGCACGAGGACCCAGTATTCAACGGGTTAATTTCATGAATATGTATAATTCCCTTACTCATTATCGAAGTCGATCAAGACTAATCGAAGAAGCATTCGAATCTCTAATCTACTGCAAATAACATCAACTGAAAACATTCATGGTCGAATGATCAACTCAATTCTTATGAAAGTGTTCAAATTAGAATTTTATTTGTAGAGCAGACGATTCGTCTGAGAGTCTGTGTTTAACCCTTTTACGGCATTTGCAAACAGAGCAGACTTCTACAGGAGCCGTCTTATCAGGACCTGCCCTATCTGCTTATGGAATAATATACATGTGATTCTACGGTTTCAGCTATGACCTAACTTTCATGTATTCAGGTGCCATTATAAGAATCAGCTTATAGTCATGCTGCCATTACTTTTTACATAAATTTTAACTGTATAAACCATTAAAAAGGGATTCATTAGGTTGGTGATCTGGTCCGAGATTATTCTGAAGCATTTAAACTTCGACCAACACCCTAACCAACTGCATGCTTAAGAATATACTCTCTGACTCAAAAAAATGTTTGACAACCCCTGACCCTGTCCCTGGCTCTGGCACTGACCCTGATCATGAACCTAAACCTGGCCCTGACCTTGGTCCTGGCCCTGGCCCTGGCACTAACCCCGAGCCTGGTCATGGCCCTGGCTCTGGCACTAACCCCGAGCCTGGCCTTTGCCCTGGCACTGGTCCAGAGTTTATAAATCTTAAATCAAACTTCGTTCTCAACTCTCAAGAGTTTTCATATAAAATACACTACTTACTTGTATACTACTTTATCAAGTTGTGTTTCATATGCACTGGACTAGAGACACACACTCATCTATCAAAGCCAGTCGTTGGAGTCAGTGTTCGTATCTAATTAGGTCATTGGAAGTAGAGACCAAACATCAATTTAGAGCTGGAGTTAGTTTTTAGGTGGTCAAGACGTGAGATTATAAATCCGAGGTCACACTCAAGCATCTGCATGATTAGTGTTTGAACAAGTTCAAACTCGTACCATTCAGATACTGAATAAGGAACTAAGACTCAAACTCATTAAGATTTATAACATTGGGCCATGATGTTTATATTGTGTTGCGTGTCCCCCACCGGCATATTCAACAGCCACTTTGTAACCCTTACAAATCTCACTGTGAAAGGACAGTCTTCTCAAAGTTTTGCATTGTGCACCTTTGACTACTTGTGTTTGGATCAAGCTTTTTGAGAAACTACTGACCGAGTGTCAAACATCTTGGGTCCTGATGAGACGCCGAGTTACTCGGCGTCTCATCTGGATCCAAGCTGTTTGCAAATGCTAACAAAGTCGCGTAAAGTAAGGTAATTGTGAAAACATTAGGATGAGATAAACAGGGCTTTTTTTTAAAAACAACAACACACATAACAACATTGCTATTTCTTCAATAAACCTTATGTTGTAATTAAACCATTTCCAATATAGATCTATGTTTATTCCAATTTACAATGCCTACTGAATATTCATAGACAAAATAGTTATAATGTGATGTAGAAGATGAAACATTGCAGCAATTTCAGAAAGTAAAGAAACATATATGTCAAATGTCATTAGTAAACAGAGCAGACCCTGGTCAGAAGGAGTCGTCTGACCCTTCTCTGTTGGCAAATTCGTGAAAACACGGTTATATGAAGAAAAGGTTTGACATCATCTCTAGTTCTACAGGGAGATACTAACATATTAACCCTTCTCTTGCTATTCACGTCAACATACCTACCTGTAAATAGTGAAGACCCAGATGAGACAGCTCCTGCAGGAGCTGTCTCATCAGGGTCTGCACTATTTACAAATTGATTGTGCAACCAATGCACTCCACAGCAGTAATTGCACAGAGATATAATTGTAGACAGTGAAGATATATGTAATTATACAACAGAGCATGGGTAAAGAAGGAGAAATGTATTTTAAAATTCAGCAAGAGAAGGGTTAAGGTTTGGTGGAGTAATAAAGGAACCATGTTTTGCAAAATATGATTGGTTTACTTATGTTATCTAGCATGCTGCTTTAACCCGTTACCCCATGAATATTCATGTAATAATTACATCATGAATATCAATTAGATTAACTGTAGAAATGATAGTAGCACATGTACACAGACATAAACTTTAAAATCAAATCTATATTATATCGTCCCAAACAGAGCAGACCCTGATCAGACGGCTCCTAAAGGAACCGTCCGATCTGGGTCTACTCTGTTTGCAAAGGTGTAGAATGGCGTATATATGGAGTAAACGTTTAAGACCTGTTCACCGACAGTGCATCCTGGATTGTTATGATATACTAGTAGTACGCAATACAAACAATGCGTGTTCTATATTTGCAGCACACTCATACAGACCTGGGTGACACATTGGAGAAGTTATTTCACTGAACACAAGTTACATTCAGTTCGTCCAATTCGGATTTTTGGAATTCTTTCATCTGCCATATCGAGCAAGGAGCGGCACCACAAACAAAGAATATACTTGTGTAAGCCTTTGACACATATGGGTTCAGCAACCAGTCTTGATCCAGATCAAATGGCTACTGGAGAAGCCCTATTAAAAGGGGTCAAGTGTTTGACTTTGTCCAATATTATACGGGCGTTAAATGACTAATATAGTACAACGCAACTACAGTTGAACTGTTTATATCGAACTCGGATAAATCAAATCTCATATAACTTGAAGTTAAAGTTCTGTCCTTCCAAAATTGACAATACTGAACTGTTCTAAAGCGCATCACTACGCATATCTAGAAACACATGGGACAGATTAATGCAGGTCGAAAGTAATGCTGAAAGCTCCCACAGGAGCTTTAAACATTACTTTAGAATGCATTAAGCTGTGAATTTGAAAAAAAAATGTTCAGATTAGAAATCGGACGACTCGACCTCTGTAACTCGAAAAAAATACAGGAAAACCTCTCTATAACGGCCACTAAATTACATAGAATATTTTGTCTTAAAGGCAGGTGGTTGCTTAAAGCAAGGTAAAAGTAAAACAAAACGCTCCTATAGGAGCGTTTTGTTTTACTTTCACCTTGCTTTAAGCAGTCACCTGCCCTAAATACCAACTAATTAACATAATTTAGTGCCCGTTATAGAGAGGTTTTTACTGTATGGTCCTTTGAAGTTCGAGACATCGAAGTTCAACTGTATACAGTGCTCCCTCTCTACAACGGCACCCTTTGGGATACGAAGATTGTATGTGTTGTTCAGAGGGAGTTGTTATAGGGAGGGAAAATCAAACATAATTAGCTTGTTTGCAACTCCCCAGATAAGGTGTATTTCGAGAACTAAAACCGTTATGCCTCTATCAACCCTATGTTGTGACCACTCTTTAGAATCGTCACAAAGTGACGATTCTAAAGAGTAGCCACAACATATGGTTTGGTGGAGGCATTAAGAAAATACGATGGAAAGAAGTTGTTTCTGGAGTCCTGTTGTTTCGGAAACAGTGACATGCGTTGTTGTAAGGAGGGAATCGTTATAGAGAGGGCCGTTGTAGGGAGGGAGCACTGTATTTAGTTTTTAGATTTAGATTACGTTGCAATCATGTTCTTACTTTCACAATTAATTGCATCGTGTAACAAGAATCTATGTTTACTTTACTAAACTTGAATCTTGAAATCTATAATCATTGTTGACAAAAATAGTTAAACTTGCTATGCCAAAGCTGCTAACAGCGAAAAGGCCAGTCTAAATGGTAATATAACCCATCAACAAAGTGGGTGCGGTCCTTTATCTCAGAGGCAACATTTAACACGTTTGCAAGTAGAGTAGGCCCTATAGGAACCGTCTGCTCAGAATCTATTCTGTTTGCTAATGAAACAACAGAAATCCGAGTCTACAGTTTCTGACATTGTCCAAATAAATCCTGTCTTCAGATACCTTAACAAAACTTAAAATGTTTTATTATGCTGGCATGGATATTCACGAGGTAAAGAGTTATTCGCGAAACTCTCTTTCAGAAAACTGAAATAATTCGATCTACTCAGACATTTATAAATGCTGACGTTTCCCATGGAGACCAGACCAATTGTATCCCACAATCGCCTGATGATGGCGATGACTGGTTGGTCTAACGAAGAGTCTATTGATCCAAATCCGACACACGAAGATGTCATTGAAGTTGTCAAGCGACGTATCGATGTTTGCTGTACTTTGTACTTTTTATGCGGTTAAACAGCGTGTTGTACTTTCCTCGGCCATCCAACATCCCCTAGCGAGACTGCCAACCCAGCACCTCAATATCGTTGTTACCTAGCAACCACATCGGACCTGGCTTTCATCTGCTTGTATCGACAAGCTATGCCGGCTCGTTCACGTCACGCGGCGAACAAGTAATCGTCTGCTTCGCATCTGTTTTCTACCGCGCTGGCGGAGCATATTGAATAGGTCGGTGTATGGTTTACGAAAGGCCTTGGTGAAGACCAGTGTTCACCAGATAAACTAGCCCGTTTTGCTCTAAGTAATCTTCTCGATAGACTGAAAAGCCGTTACTTGGTGAATAGCAGACGAGAATTACTGAAGGAACAGGCTGTGTATAAACAGTGAGTAGACATTATAGTATTTATTTCTGGCGTGTGCGTTTATATTCGAGCTAGATGTGAACCATATACAAGCTTTATACACATGGTCTTTCGAGTATTGATAATTGTCGATATAACTAGCATTGGTGAGGTCGTATGTTGGGTTATTGTGTTCTTTTCCCACTTGCGGTGTGAGCTATCTTTAGATTTGATCTAGCTGGCGTGTAGTCAAGTAGTTTTACTGGTTGATCTCGCTGCGTAGTGCGGCACAGTTTGGCTGGCCCGGCTGGGCGGGTCACATTATCTGTGTTGTGTAGGAAACTAGAGACCTGATATGACAGATCGTGCTTGCCGCTGAGTAGTTTTCTGCTGGTCTGTGGAAAACAGCGATTAATCAATGACACGACGTGCGTGGTACGCTGGCAGCATATCCGGACTTTGTGTGTTTGATGGATTCAGCTTTGTTAATGTAATTGTCTCTTCTCTGCTGAATTGGTAGGGCATACCGTTAGGCCCCTAACTTGGATCAACCGGAAATTTAACCAACTGCGTTTAAAATGGGAGAATCAAATCCTTGAAATTGTCATAGCATGCGGGTTAACACATGAAATAGGAATTTGTATGATCGTTACTAGAAAAGCGTAATGAAGCCATGGCAGATGCAAACATTAAATATTTACTGAATAAATATTCACGTAATGCATAATGACATCATGGACATCAAATAGATGATTTTGTTTTATTTTGGCATATGAACACAGGATTTTCTGGCCATGGCAGAAACTGAATAATTAGATTTGAATATTTCCATAAGCAAACAGACCGTATCCCGATCTGGGTCTGCACTGGTTGCAACATCTACAAAAAGCGTCTATATTTAGAGGTGTGTTAGAGCATTGGAAATGGTTACATTTATAAAGTATTTTGTTTAATATATAAGCAGTCAATTTTTTCGCCGTAGGCATTCTCTCTATAATTAAATTGTTCAACATCTATAACACTCGGTAAATGTTCAATTCGTTGCGTTCTTGTTATATCTGACATTCGTAACTACTCGTCGTATTCCGTCAGGGTTCGGAATACAGATTTCGTAGAAATAGTTGAGGTGGTCCGAGTTGAAGCTGTGAAACGCCGAGACTGTCCGATTTGCATTACGATCAGATACGAATATGAGTGTCCGAAGAGTGGTTTAATTAACCATATACCTGTGAATATTTATGTATGAAATATGGATGCCATGAACATTTAATGGCTGTTTTTTTATAATTGTATATTAACACTTGATTGCTATGTCAGACGCTAACAGATTAGACCCTGATCAGGCGGCTTAGGAGTCGTCTGATCTGGGTCTATTTTGTTTGCAAAGGCGTAAACGAATCATTTATGGTAGACAGAATGCTTTAACCCATTCATGCCCAGTGTCCCTTACAAATTACACAGGCAAACAGTGTAGACTCGGCTCAGAGGATTCCTGAAGTAGTCCCCTGATCAGCAGGGGCTGTACTGTGTGCTGAACCTTTCAGTGTCAATGAGCCATTCCACTAAGAAATTGGCTTGCTGTGCCCCCTCCACTTGACAAATAGATCGGCCCAAAAGTAAGATCTTAACGGGGCTTCCTTTAAAGAATATAGGAATAAATGCATAGATAATAACAGTCATCGTGGTACTGCAGCGGCTGTGCATATGTTGGCGCCCACTGCATAGTGAGTGTAAGCCTGGCTGGGACATGTATGTACACACGTCAGCTGGCTGTTTGGTTTACCAAGCACTAATGTTCAACTATCTATGTTAGGCAAGTTGTGTATGCAATAATTTCCCTAAGGGACCGAGCAATAGAAGTCTGCTTTTCGAAATATTGTCTTATCATGCCTTTGTTTTGAGATGGCTTCAAATGAACGACTCATACTTTTGACACCTTTATCTGATACCGCTTCTCTGACACGAGAGTAGGTCTGGATCTACACTGTTTGCAAATACGTGCACCATGGTGATAATGTGGGCGAATGATCATGTATGAAAGTCTGATAGTTGGGTTTTAACCAAGAATCGGACGACATTTCGCTGTCACTGAGCCAAGCAAATTAATGTCAGTGACTCAGTTCTATTGTTGACAACTATAAGTGCCTTTATAGGCACGTTAGTTTTAGTTTCGATTTCATTGGTTTCTAACTGGTTTTCAACTAGTTATATGTGATTTCTGGAATTTTGATGGACGAAAGTACTTATGCATGTATACAGTAAATTCTCTCTAACACGACGCAAACGATATTTAAATTGGATATTTAAAACAGATGGTAGCTAGCTTAATGCAGGACGCAAGTTATGCAGAAAGCTCCTATAAGAGCTTTCTGCATTACTTTTGATATGTATTAACTTTATTAAGCAACCACTTGTCTTGTAGGATATCTTTGATAATAAATGATACTGTTGCTTTAGCGGTTTTGTACTGTAGAGTATTGTACAGTAAACCCTCTCTATAACGACCACTAAATTGTGTTGATTAGTTGGTATTTTGGGCAGGTAGTTGCTTAAAGCATGGTAAAAGTAAAACAGAACGCTCCTATAGGAGCGTTCTGTTTTACTTTCACCTTGCTTTAAGCATCCACCCGCCTTTAACACAAAATACTTGATGTAATTTAGCGGTCGTTATAGAGAGGTTTACTGTACATTACGATTACACGTGTACCACGTGATCATTGAGCTGATTATACCAACTCTAGACTTTCAGTTTGACTCAATGGGTATTGTTTTGTTTTTTTTATATATTTTGCTTTTTAGTTTGGCGCGTACTGGCCTGTCAAACTCCTCAACTGAATGAATACTTGGAGTGTTAATCATGTTTGATTCATGATGACCTGTCTAATACAACCCTTTACTCTATGGATATTCATTCAAGAAAAAATGTCATCATAAATAATAATAAAATAAAGATATTTAACTGCAAATGGAAACATGGCTTTTTTGCCATTGCGGACACAGGTGTCAGGCGCGTGACAGTTTCGTATAGTATAATGCTATGTACATACATGTAGTATTAGATACTACACGGAAGAAATTTGTCACGTTCCTGGCATCTGTGATTGCGGATCGTATAGACTCATATCTCGTCATCGTCGCACCCCCTGTCTATATTATTTAATAAGCAAATGGAGCAGACCCTGTTTCAGATGGCTCCTACAGAAGCTGTCTGATCTTCTTCTAGATACTCTTTTTGCAAAGTGTAGAAATGCGTATTTATGGCATAAAGAGGTTAAATTAGGCGAGTACAGGACTGTCCGAACCCTATACTTCACCTTAATTATGCTATTCGAAACATGACCGACATTTGCAAAAAGCTTGGACCAAGATGAGACACCGATTTACTCGGCATCTCATCAGGATCCAATCTGTTTGACACTCGGTCAATAGTTTCTTAAAGACTTGAAACTAAT
This sequence comes from Azorinus chamasolen, assembly GCA_963576725.1. Taxonomy (NCBI): domain Eukaryota; kingdom Metazoa; phylum Mollusca; class Bivalvia; order Cardiida; family Solecurtidae; genus Azorinus; species Azorinus chamasolen. Next base: position 10,840,806 of record OY755240.1, read on the forward strand.
CGGATGTCTGTAAGGAGTTCAGCACATCAAATATTGAGGAAACGTTATCTTCATACGCATGAGAAGGGTGAACATAAGATCGGAATGTTAACAGAGCTACAGATAAAAAGCGCGTACACAAATACTAAAATTATCATTTCTCCACCAAACCCCATACTGTGACCACTCTTTAGAATCGTCTCGGAGAGACGATTCTAAAGAGTGGTCGCAGTATAGGGTTTGGTGGAGAAATAAATGAGTTAGTCGCCCCGTACTTCATTCTCAGTATTGTTATATTTTCTGGTCCATCGGGATCATTAGTTTTGATGTTATTAAGTTTTGAAAATTGAATACTGCTTAAGCCGGTGCTAGGGGCCGTGAGTAGTGTTGCACTTTTAATTACTACTCATGAACAGACTCAATTAAACCGAGTCTGCAATTTTCTCTTTTTGCATTTCCACTTTTGCTTTCGAAGGATCACCAATTTTCAGAATATATTTATTCTTGAAAATGTTTAAATTTACGCATTTTACCTGGAGCTCTGATATTAATCATGTTTGAATCCTGGTGAGACGCAGATATACTCGGTGTCTCGTCTGGTTCATATCGTAGGACAAGCTCAGGAAATATATACAGTAGAATCTGTTTTAAGCGGCCATCAACAATGATCTAAGTATGTAAGGCAGCTTTCTGCATTACTTTTGTCATGCATTAAGAACTCATCTGCTTTCAAGTGTCCTATGTTCAATAAATGAGTCGCCGCTCAGGACAGGTTCTACTATGTGTAGTTATATCACTATTCGTCCACACTTTGCCCGAACTTTAAAACAAGAGTTGACAGGGTTTCCGGTGGGCCTTTCAGGTTGAAGGTCCCAAGGACCCTCTTGTGAAAATATTAAGGGTCCTCAACAATATTTCGAGGGCCCCATTTCAAGCAAAAACATTTATAATTAACTATCCTATGCGAAAACATTGATCAAAATGACTGTTTAAATCTTGATTTACTAAAGACATTGTCTCCAACTGAATTTCTATACATTGTTATCAGATTAAACTTCTTAACAGACTATCAAAAAGAAATTACATACAACCTTAATTGGCAGTGCATCTTTAAGGACGCAGCTGTCTACACTCTGAGGGTTTTAGTATTGCTTCAGGGAAGCAGGATCCTGCTTTAACGGAAACCCCGGTTAAGTAAACGACTTTACTGTGCCGCTAATCATTAGAACAGCTGTTGGGATGCGATTTAAATAAGAAGTTAAAACATATGGAGTTTGTTGGAGAAATGTACAAAAAAGCCAACATAATAATTATATAGATTGGATTTCCTTACTATACCCCGTATACAAGCCTCTTCGTTTTTTCACCAATCGGCCATACTTGGTATTGAATTAGTTGAATACGATGAATCCACTAGAGGAGATGGTTGGTTGGGTTTGCAAAACTAATTTTAATTTATAAAATGTATCGAGAAAACTGCCAGGTGGTGTCATCCCGATTTGTTCTGAACACTGAACGGTTACTGTTGAAACTAAAACCAAACATGAATCTAGTTCGCTTGATTCGTGGATTACCGACGATCCACTAGAGAAATAAAGGGATGAGACCGCGATAGATAGTTTGAGCTCCGGAGCAGTATTTATCATATACAAAATTTGACTCGGGTGTAAACTTTACGTAGAATGATGATCATTAGTTGGTTTGGGGTAGTTGAATTAATATCCCGATTTAGTTTTAGATATAAGTTATTAGCCCGAAGAGTGGGGCCATCCAATGCTTACCAGCTCACGGCTAGCAATGAGTACCTCTGTTTATAACGGGAAAACATGTTTTCTACGGGATCCAGTTCGTCTCATCGTGGTAATTTCTTGTGAAATGGTCAGAGGAAAGGTTACGAAAACTTTTAAAAGCGTCGTTACTTGGTTTTTCATCCGCTGATGCAGTTGTTAATTACCCAGAGCAATAGCTAAAGGTGTGTATTAAAATTGTTAAAGACTGGTCACACTTTTAGGTTTTTAGAAGAGATATGGGGACTTATCTGGACACCTACTAAATTATAGAACAGAAGACGCACTGGTTTGCAACCGTAGTACGCGTTCGTTTGCTGAGTGAACCATACCTACATTGTATATTGAACCATAAGATTACTGTATAATGAACCATACCTACACTGTATAATGAACCATACCTACACTGTATGATGAACCATACATACACTGTATGATGAACCATACCTACACAGAACAACACGGTAGAGTGAACAAATATCTACACTGAACCATACCACCATTGTACACTGAACCATACCGACATTGTATAATGAACCATGCCTACACTATTTAATAAACTATTCACACACATATTTGCACTTATCTGCGCTGAACCATACATGCAATGTAATGAGCCATACCTACATACCTACACTGTATCACGAAGCTTACCTACACTACATCTTGGGACATGCCTACACGAATTTATCACGTTGAAGTAAACGGCAAACATTGCATGCTCTTTACAAGATTCTCGAAAAACATACTTTTTGATGGCACACACATCATTCCGTATTTGTGTATAAGACTGCAAATGATTAAAGTGTTGTTAGCAAGTACGATAACCCTTATTGTACGAGAACCGAGCATATAAGACATTTGCAGTGTTGATCCAAAGGTGCCCGACGCATGCTTAGACTCATCCATGGACCCCCCTTCCCCCCCCCCCCCAAAAAAAAAAAATTGTGATCGAAGCATGTTCAACTGGCCTAAAACTATCTATTTGAACCTAAAACCACTCCGAAAAACGAGAAAAAATACGACCCGGAAAAAAATTCCTATCAGGTCTATATATGTATTGAAAGGTATCTAACTACGACAGATCAGCGGCGGAAAATACAACAGTCATATTTTTAAAAGTCTTACAGCAAAGCCAATTCAACACCGATTTCAATCAGTTTGGTCTTGATCCGTTCCAAATTCCATATGCTAAGCGGCACAATTAGTGCTTTCCTTAAATATTGCTCCGTCTTGTCGCTGCAAGACCGCAAATTTGAAAAAACGCTAGAGCGAAACGATGTGACTCCCGCCAGGATGCATAGACGTATATAGGGGATCTGTATTCGTTAATCTTTTCAACAAAAACGCGAATTATGGTTAAACACTATCTAAAAACATTAAACACACCGCAATTAAAACGGTGCTTACTATTTCCAGTCAGCTACGAGGCGCCAGCTTTCTTTCTCCAACTTTCCTTTTGAACGGATGCGACCATTTTGCTGTGACCCGGCTCATAAACTATTCGATATGCAAATATCCGGGCCACAGCGATTTGGCCACCTCCGTTCAAAACGAAAGTAGGAGAAAGAAAACTGGCGTCTCATAGCAGACTACAAATAGCCAGCACCGTTTTAACTGCGGTAAGTTGAATGTATTTCGAATGTGTTTCAGCATAATTCGCGTTTTTGCTGAAAAGTTTAACGAATACAGATCCCCCTATATACTTCTATGCATCCTGGCGGGAGTCACATCGTTTCGCTCTAGCGTATTTTCAAATTCGCGGTCTTGCAGCGACAAGACGGTGCAATATTTAAGGAAAGCACTAACAGTGCCGCTTAGCATATGGAATTTGGAATGGATCAAGACCAAACTGATTAAAATCGGTGTTGAATTGGCTTTGCTGTAAGACTTTTAAAAACATGACTGTTGTATTTTCCGCCGCTGATCTGTCGTAGTTAGATACCTTTCAATACATATATAGACCCGATAGGAAAAAATTTTCCGGGTCGTGCTTTTCTCGTTTTTCGGAGTGGTTTAAGGTTCAAATAGATAGTTTTAGGCTAGTTTAACATACTTCCATCACAATTTTTATTTTTTTTTTTTTTTTTTTGGGGGGGGGGGGGGTTGTTTCCATGGGTGAGTCCAAGCATGCGTCGAGCACCTTTGTGTTGATCCAGATCAAAGGGCTACTGAGTGTGTCCTTTGATCAGTGTCTATACTGTTTTCCATACAAATCATTTTCGTCTGTGCTAAAGTTTTGAAAAAATACTACAGTAAAACCTCTCTATAACGGTCACTAAATTGTGTTAAATTAATTGGTATTAAGGGCAGGTGACTGCTTAAAGGCAATATGAAAGTGAAACAGAACGCTCCTACAGGAGCGTACTGTGTCACTTTCACCTTGCTTTAAGCAGTCACCTGCCTTTAACACAAAATAATTGATGTAATTTAGTGATCGTTATAGAGAGGTTTTACTGTTTACAGAAATGGAGGACTAAGTTTCAGTCATTCAGCAAGGGTTTATATTGTCCGACAAATGAACTAGGCACAGATGAAATGAGGACACAGCGAGACGTACAGTGTGACCTTGATAAATACCGGAAGTGGCTGAAGTCAATTTTAACAGCTGTCATTAAGTGTCTAGCGGGGGCCAAACCGCATTATCTAATGTATGTCAACTTACATAAAGTGTCTTTCCAAATATACACATAAGTCTTGTTGCCGTAACCCTTTACTCCATTAATGTTCGTGTATAATTATTAGTCAACTTAATTTGATTATTGCATGATTATGAATACAGAAATGGCCAGAGCTAAGGCAGTAGCATCAGATCTATATATATAACAGAGCAGAGGCTGAACAGACTGCTCCTACAATGGTCGTCTGATTTGGATTAATAGGTGCAGATCCAGGATTTGAGATTTTCCGGAAGGGGTAGATATTTAAAAGTTAGATGACGTCACTATTTGTAATTATACCACCATAGTGGTGTCATCCAATCGCGAACAGGTAAATACAATAAACTCAGATTTAATCATTGTTTAATTGGTTTTATTAGATCTAGATCCACTAGAATTAGAGGGGCATACGCCGGCTCCACCCTCTCAGTCCTCTCTAAATCCGCGTCTGGTTCACTGAACAATGTCGTTAATTGTCACTATGAGTAAATGCTTCTTTGAATCACAGGTACCAGGCGCATGCCATTTTCATAAATACTACTGATAAACATCTTCAAATACGTTCAGACATCGTACTTTGACAGTAGAAAAAAAGTTTTGAATATTTATGTTCGTATAGTAAAATATAAAAAACAAGTTATGTAGTGTGTAAAGGTATGTAACTAAATGATCCAGAATGGCAGAAACTTTGCACCAACTACATTTCACGTCTTGTTGCGACGTCAATCTCCACTCGATTTCAATCAAATATGATTCATTACACGCGGAAATGTCCGGTCTTAGAGATACACACCATTAATGGCCGATCATAGGTCGACAGACGATAAACTCCAACTTCGCTTTAATCGACCATCTAAACCGGACGTTAAAATTAGTAGAAATCGGTCTTGGAGACAGGCGGCAGCTTAATGCAAAGTTGAAGCCATGGAGAAAGCTCGTCTAGGAGCTTTCTGCATGACTTTCATACTGCATTAAGCAGCCATCTGTCTAAATTTGTCTCTACTAGAATTCCAGATTAGAGGTGTTTTATTGTATATCTCCAGTTAAGATGTGTTTTATTGTATATCTCCAGTTTAGAGGTGTTTTATTGTATATCTTAGTCAGTTTTCTCAGCCAAACCATATCTTGCTGTTACTCATTAGAAATTCTCATTGCAATTGCATCACCGAGTAAAATGAGTTACGTAAATTCAGGACTTACTTAAAATATCAATACATGTATTCATCTATTTCCGTCATGTAAATGTGTTTTCATGCATTTTCAAACAGATTAGACGGCTCCTTAACCAGGGTCTGCTCTGTTTACTAGTGGAATTTGAAATATTTACTTTCTAAAATGACCACAGTATTCTAATTTCGATATTTCATTATAACTACTTTGTACATGTTCAATAGGTATTGAATTTTTTTTGAAATAAACATATAACAGGGGAAGGGTGAATTGAAATCTTAATTATGACAGTTATATACAGTTCTGACAAGTACCGACAAATAGTGACCTTACAACAAGTTCGTCCAGCAATATAAATAAAGTGGGAATAATCATTACACAGGGGCGTAGATAGCGATATGTACTTACGCACGTGCGTAACACCAATCGGAAAGGTGAACACAGTTTCATGGACAAATTGGAACAAAAACTCGAAGGCTACAGGGCAGGGTTGATAAAGGCTCTGTCTTGTTATGTAAGCTTTAAACAGCCCATTCTTTAATAGTGACGCATTTTGAAGCCTCTGTAAAAGACAGCATTATGCCGATTTATGCGTACAATGGTTTTAGAGCTACACAATTCTAATTTTCTCTGGGGAGCATGCGCTTGGACCCCTATGGCCACGGACGGTGCGTACATTACATTTAGATTCGGTTACGCTCCTTCTACAAAATTGTGCTAATCTAAACGAGCCACCAATGCTGCGTCTCATCTGGAACAAAGCTTCCCAGACACTCTAATTTTATATCAATCAGAGGTATAAAGAATAGATGTACTTTGAAACTTTAGCAGGCACCATTGTTAACAGTGCTCCCTCTCTACAACGACACCCTTTGGGATACGAAGATTGTATGTGTTGTTCAGAGGGAGTTGTTATAGGGAGGGAAAATAAAACATAATTAGCTTGTTTGCAGATCCCCAGATAAGGTGTATTTCGAGAACTAAAACCGTTATGCCTCTATCAAACCCTATGTTGTGACCACTCTTTAGAATCGTCACAAAGTGACGATTCTAAAGAGTGGTCACAACATAGGGTTTGATGGAGGCATAAATAAAATACAATGGAAAAAGTTGTTTCTGGAGACTTGTTGTTTCGGAAACAGTAACATGTGTTGTTGTAAGGAGGGAATCGTTATTGAGAGGGTCGTTGTAGGGAGGGAGCACTGTATCCCGAAAGAAAACAAACAGCTGACAACTTTTGTAGTCGGCCACAGTATACCGGTTCACACCCAGTCACTGGGAAACAATGAGGAGAAATGTGTATTGCCACTAGTCATCATTCCTTGCAGCGGTGATGAATTATTGAGATTCATACACACACGCACTATACACTATACACATATTGTATTATCTGCTATCCGGTAATGCCGTTCTCCACTCAACGCTGTCCGATACATCCATCTGCAGGCTCAGATGAAAAGCGAGCCACTTCGGATGTTCATTTCAGTATTAATATCGGTCTTAGAGACAGGTGGCAGCGTAATGTCGGGCGAAAGTCATGCAGAAAGCCCCTATTATGGGAGTTTTCTGCATTATTTTCATCCTGCATTAAGCAGCCGCACCTAAAGTATATAAATCCTTCCCTACTAGAATTCCGGTTTAAAGAGGTTTTACTGTATTCAGTGAAACTTCTTTAGACCGCCTCTTCGAATCACTATAGTTCGATTTCGAGTGCTGAGTCGTGACTGCACTTTTCTATTTATAGAAGTTGCAACCTTTCTAATTTATGGGTAAGTGGACAATGGTTGTCACAAGAAGCTCGTAGTAATCGTGCAGTATTAGTATATACAGTAAAACCTCTCTATAACGGCCACTAAATTACATCAAGTATTTTGTGTTAAAGGCAAGAGGCTGCATAAAGCAATGTGAAAGTAAAACTGTTCTGCTCCTTTAGGAGCGTTCTGTTTTACTTTCACCTTGCTTTAAGCAGCCTCCTATAGGAGCGTTCTGTTTTACTTTCACCTTGCTTTAAGCAGCCACCTGCCCTAAATACCAACTAATTAACACAATTTAGTGGTCGTTATAGAGAGGTTTTACTGTATATGCTTATTACTTGTCTGTATAACCACAGGTAATTCCGGAACAAATACATGGTTTGTGACGCGCTTTACCTCTACGGATGGACTGGTCCTAAAGGCCACAGCTTACGGATCAAACCGAACTATAACAGTTGTATGGTCCATCCTAGTATTTCCATTCGGGACCGATGATGTGTAAAGGAAACACAATTCTAATATTCGTATAAATGTCAGTCTTGGCAGCTTCATACAGGATGAAAGTCATGCAGAAAGCTGTTTTTGCCTTTATGTTCATCCACCCCGTATTAAGCAAACCGCCTACCTAAAGAAACGATACTCTTATTTACTTAAATCATTTTAGAGGGGTTTACTCTATATCGATTCAAACATTCCCTTCACTTAGGTCCTAGTTAAATCAATCACTGGTGTATGGTCCACGCCCAGTTCGCCGATACAGGTGTGCTTCGGAAAGCTTGATATGGTTCACATTGGAATTTGATAAAAGATCTTCAGCCAAACGTGCATTCGCCTTGTGAAATAAATGCGGTGTACTTAATTACAATATTGGTTCAGACCGGTCCAATTCAGTGTAATCTCCCATTTCAATTTACTCGATATTCAACGTTGTAGTACAATGTAGCAGGTATATACTCCTGAAAGAGACAGGAGCTTCATATAAAGGTGCATACCCCAATACGAAAATCGTCATTAAAGTTTGTCCACCAAACCCTATACTGTGACTACTCTTTAGAATCGTCTCTTCAAGATTTGTTGGATAAAAAAGACGTTATTTGTTGAAAATATTTAAATTTACATCTTAGCTGGACCGCAGTATTAAAAAAAAGTTTTGTGCAAACCTGTTCCTCTGCATTAAGCAGACACCTACATTGGATGCGTAAATTGAAACGATTACTAATAGTTCCATTAACCCTCCACCAATCTGTTTCGTGACCTCGATAGAATCCGTCTCCTCGAGACCGAATCCAATGATCGGTAAAAATATAGGATTTGGTGGAGGAATTTGAATACGCACCATTATCGGTTACTTTGATTGTATTTTAACTAATGACAATGACCCTCGTTTCTTACTAGCATCGTTCGAAAGAAGAATTTAATATGTTATGAAGCTTGTATCCACTGAATATCCAATAAACATACAGACACACAGACAGATGGATAGACAGATGTACAGAGCTCCAGATAAGATGCGTAAATTAAAACAATTTCTTGGTGGGGAAATAACGATTTTAGCATTTGTGTACGCACCTTTATCTTAAGCTTTGGATATACACACCTTCACACCGACAAACACAAATACACAGAGACATACATACATACACATACACACAGAGAGAAACACGGATAGGTACACATGCGCATATTCAGACATACATGCACAGATGCACAAAAACGGACACACAGATACAGACAGAGACACATGAACAGAAACAGACACATGCACAGACACAAACATGAGCACAAGATGCAGTCACGCACGTACGCATGCACTTACGCACGTACGCACGTGTGTTTATTTGTGCACGCTCGTGTGCGTGAGTTAGTGCCGTACGCCTATTGATACTTTTACTCATTGGTAGTTGCAGCAATACACAATGTACCAAAACCCACTTAACAATCCGAGGTGGCAGCCTTCCAATACTAGACTTTGTAAATGAATGAAGATCTCTATAACATGAACAATTGAACCATGAAAATAAAAGATACTGCTCTGTCTCAAACATAAGATGGGATTGTTATGCAGTTGTCGGTCCCTCAGTATACATTTTACAGTCACGGGTTTTTCGATTTGAATTGTGTCATTTATGTTGTATTTTATAACACGGCCTTCGGTCAACCATTAATACAGTGTATGCCCATTACTGGGGGAACTCTCAGCCGTCACTAACAGTGTTGAACATCAGATAAGAGAGACTCGAACTACACACGAGCAATATGTGGCGAACCTGTCAAACATTCACTAATAAACCCATTGTCTCATGAATATTCATGTAAAATTAAGTGACGTCATGAACATTAATTAGATTGATTTGCTTATATCATGGCCTTAGACCTTTTGATTATGTCCGAACTTGTAACAGGAGATCTATATTTTTCCATAGGCAAACTCATCAGATCATGATACTGATCTACACTGCTTTATCTATCTATTATTATCTATCATGTTTACGAGTTAAAACATGTGATGTTTTTTATAGAATAACAAAACTGATTGATTATCTTACTTCAGTTTTTTTGTTGAAATGTCATCAGTGTGTATGGCCTTCATTCCATGACATTTTATGCTTATGTCAAGATTGCCATCACAATGTGTTGTACCTGTTGTTTAGAAGATTAAACGAGACTAACCTGTAAGTTGATCGAGATTCTCCGAAGCACAAACACATGATGATGAGCTCATTTGAGATAGGCTTATCTGCCCTCGCATGTCATCATTTGAAGCTGCTGCGAGTGAACACCAGGAGCAGAGAGTATCAAAACTAATATTATGTGTGAACTAAAGTCACACATAAAAGACACAACGCTTGTGTAATAGAAACATGCCTTTGCCATCTCAATGTATTTTTTTGTATTTTTTATAAATCGTTTTAATAATCTAACGTGCAGTAAAATATCGACAATTCGAAATTGTAACCCTTTACTCCATGAATATTTATGTAAGAAATAATTGACATCATGAATATTAATCAGATTAACTGATATAAAAGCACATCGACACAGGAGTGTTGGCCATGACAGGAGCTGTAGAATCATATCTATACAGTGCCCCTTCTCGACAACGACACCCTTTGGGATACGATGATTGTAGGTGTTGTTCAGAGGGAGTTGTTACAGGGAGGGAAAATCAAACATAATTAGCTTGTTTGCAGATTCCCAGATAAGGTTATTTCGAGAACTAAAACCGTTATGCCTCAATCAAACCCTATGTTGTGACCACTCTTTAGAATCGTCACAAAGTGACGATTCTAAAGAGTGGTCACAACATAGGGTTTGATGGAGGCATAAAGAAAATACGATGGAAAAAAGTTGTTTCTGGAGCCTTGTTGTTTCGGAAACAGTGACATGCGTTGTTGTAAGGAGGGAATCGTTATTGGGAGGGCCGTTGTATGGAGGGAGCTCTGTATTATAAAACAAGCAAACAGAGCAGAGCCTGGTAATATGTCTCCAGCAAGAGTTTACAAAGGCATGGAAAGGTGTCAATACATGTAGTTAATATAGACACTGATGGGTTTCTCTTATCACAACACGCAAAACGAGGTCACATGGTATTATGATACACGTAAAAACAGTAACGTCAAACGCAAGTCTCGTCTCTTTGTTTGAGATCCACACAATACACGTCTACAATATTAAAAAGCGGACAAAGTGATCATAGATCTGATCCTTTGTATAACACATCTTCTTTATGGTCATTCAGTTCGAACATAAGAGGTATGTTTTGAAAATTCCTTTTATCGATCTACAATCTGTACGTAAGGAATACTATTTTTAACTATATCTTTAATAAATTTGTATCAGATATTAATATTGACAATAATACTCCTATTCGCTAAAATTGTAATTCCTCTTAATTCTTTTACTCCGCGTTTGGTCGTGTTGTTAACCCTTTCGCTGCCAAACTATGTCGTCTGCTTACTTTGTCGTCTGCTACAAATTTTCATTTTTTTTTTATTTTCTTCATTTTTGTTTCAAAAAACATAGTAACAGTAACACACAGTTTGGGTCCTGATGAGACGCCGAGTTACTCGGCGTCTCATCTGGATCCAAACTGTTTGCATAGGTAATCACAGATCCGGCATTGGCAGCGAAAGGGTTAAAGACAATTTTGGTATTATTTAAGACAAGCGTATTTGTACATTATTATCTAAAGTATCAAAATATATACTAAATTCTTTAATTGTAGTTTTAGAATGATCGTTGAATCTTTGGAAGGTTTAATCATCAAATGGTGTCGCCGGGAACATGCTGACATAAATGTACTCTCACAATGGGAAAGAAAACATTTCAAGCATAATTTTATGATACAAACAGTCACATTCTTACGCCTAAACAAATGACTTCATTGGGCTATGTTAAGAAACGTTTACAAGATTTCACTCTAAATTTGCATTTTTTCCAGCTGATAAAGCATCTCACAATGTAATTATCGTTTGACGACTACATTGTGTGGATTGTTTGGACTGAAAACTCACTAGCACCAAATCATACATTGTGGTTTCTAATTCTGAACATGACATAGCATCTAAACATGTTGAAAAGATTTCAATACTGATATGAAAACACACAGCTTATTGTACTGTATACCTGAACTGCATAAAATTCAATATAGATCACGCTTAATAGCAAACTCAGTCTCAGGCATAAACTAGTAGCCTACTACACTTTCCAAACTAATGACTTCGTGTCTAACAACGGCTAAATCGCATGTCAAACGTTACTGTGATAGACCTACAGCGTATGAGAATTCCGGAATAACTGTTGGTTTATAAACATTCGATGAGGTAGGTTTTAACTAAATAACAAATCTGGCAACACCAAGCTAACGCTATAAGCACATACGCTTTTCCACACTTTATACTACACTACGAGCTAGGGGCATAATTATCGTACGTCACAATCTGATAAAGGTCAAACTTATAAATGTTATACGTAGAATACCTTCTAGAGAAAATTTATCACTTATTGCCTGTAATTCTAGGCATACGTTCTATAACAATGACAGTGTAGATAAGAATACATTGACCCTGTGGACCTGTCCCTTTATAATGATGACGTCATTAACCTTTTTGGCGTCTCTTGTTTCACAGCATTTCGGTTTATTTGAATTTGTTGAGTTGTCTGGGTTTTTTTATTTTACATTTTGACGTTTGTGAAGATGGGATAAGCGTACGGTTGGGTACCTACAAACCCGGTTTAAGCGTCCCTCTCCTTCCATGCAGCCCCGGTTTTTGACTATCGACTGTTCCAAGGCGGTATTCCTGATTTCATCTTGTAGTCAACTAAATATCTTTTATATGGTAAATGCTGTATGTCTTTTTGTGTGTTTCGGCACGATTCGTCTGGTAGCGGTGATGTTTCCTATTGTGGCGTTTGGGTGCTGTGCTCTTCTTGTAGGACGTGTTTCTCACACATTCCCTCATATTGACGACTTTTGACGACTCTGTAAAAGTCACTTTGTGAAACCATTGTGATAAATAGAGCATTTAGGAGCTCCCAGGGGAGCTTTCTGCATGATATTCACATTGAATGAAGCTGTCACGTGTCTTACAGACCGATACGTGTACTAATTTGAACATCTGGTATAGCGGGGACCTATACATGTCAGTACACAAGCGAATATAGTGATGAACTGATGATGACAGTTATGACAAGGAAAATCAAACCCCCCCTGGCAGCTATAACGGAGGTATATATGAACACATCTAGTCGCGTCCATGTTAGATGCATTATTGGTCTACAAATGACTTTCAGTACACTTTGTCTGCTGATCACAATACATACAAGCGAATTACAGCTGATTGTAATTGTTATAATGATGTTTGCATAATGAATTGGCATATTTTCTTAGTTAAAACGGTGTGTTTCCATAGTTAAAATCATGAAAATGACATGTTTCTATTGCTAAAATGTTGTGTTTCTATAGTAAAACTGTTAGATAAAAATGACGTGTTGGTGTGATTCCATAGGTCAAAATGGTGTGTTTCTATTTAAAATGGTATTATTCCATTGTTCAGAATGGTGTTTTTCTACATTTAAAATGGTATGATTCAATAGTTACCAACTGTGCGTTCTATAGGTAAAATGATTTGATTCCAGATTCAAATAATATGATTTCACAGTTAAAAATGGTGTGTTTCTATAGCTGAAATGGAGTTATCTTAAAGTTAAAATGATGTGTTTCCATACTTAAAATGGCGCATTCTGTAGTTAAAATAACGTGTTTCTAAAACTAAAATGACGTGGTTTCATGCTTAAAATGACGTGTTTCCTGACCTAAAATGAAAGAAATGAAATAAAAGCTTTTCAATACTGAAAATAGTATGTATGTTTCCGTAGTTGTGCTGTCATACCTGAAATGGCGTGTTTCTATGCTTTAAATGGCATGATTTCAATTCATACATAAACTGGTGTGTATTATTAAAATGGCGTGTATTAAAAATAGTGTGTATTATAAAATGGTGTGTGTTATGAAATGGTATGTATTACCGTATACCGGTATTAAAATTACGTGTTTCTATAATAAAAACGACGTGTTTGTAACATTCCGTAGTGTTACCGTATCTGTGTTTCCATACGTCTTTCTGTACTTAAAATTGCATGATTTGATAGTTTAAATGGTGTTTTTCATGCTTAAATGATATTGTTTCTATATTTTAATTTATGCGTTCCCATTCAGTTTAAGAATACTTATCTATGTACTTTATCTAACCTGACATGTGTTTATAGGTAACCATAGATGACCAACTGTTAACCCTTTCGGTACCAGCATTGTCGTCTGCTGGGCATAGTTTCGTTTATTTTTAGTGTAAGTGTATGCACTTCTTCCATTTACTTTATAAAACAGTAAACAGGGTGTCAAACAGTTTGGATCCTGATGAGACGCCGAGTTACTCGGCGTCACATCTGGATCCAAACTGTTTGCATGTGATACGGTAAACCCGTCATTGTGGCACGGAAGGGGTTAAGTGCAGTGTAGTTTAAAGGCAAGCTTAAACCCGTCACTGTGGCACGGAAGGGGTTAAGTGCAGTGTAGTTTAAAGGCAAGCTTAAACCCGTCATTGTGGCACGAAAGGGGTTAAGTGCAGTGTAGTTTAGAGGCAAGCTTTGTAATAAACGCGGTAACGATAGGTCTGCCTAATAAGTTGAACATAGTAACTGATGATATTTTCTAGTGCATCAGTTTAGCTGTTATGTGCAATCGTCTTTCACTATACAGTAAATCCCCCTCTACACCGGAATTCTAGTAGAACATAATAATTTTTAGGCAGGCGACTGCTTAATGCATGGTAGCAGTCATGCAGAAAACTCTTAGATGAACTTTCTGCATGACTTTCACCCTGCATTAAGCTGCCACCTGTCCCCAATACCGATGCTTGTACTAATGAATTGTCCGGTTTTGTGTTGGGGATGGGTGGGGGTGTTAAGATTTCTGTAGTCTGTAGTCTTGCGCCCAGTGTATAATTCCATGTTTATTGTAATTGGATTAGTCCAATTTTTTATCTAAGTGTTGCCTGGCAAAATGTTCAATTTCGTTTTGTTTTATATTGAAATTCCTATCAGCAAACAGTGTAGACTCTGTTCAGACACCGCTTTATGCGGCGCCTGAGTCTACACTGTTTGCCTATGTCCCATGTATGAGACCGTGGGTACAAATGGGTTAAGGTGTAGTTCAGGTACTGCAGACGGATTTCTAAACCAAACGATATGTTTTGATCACCGCATAGATTCTAAACAGTGCTCACAACATAGGGGTTGGTGGAAAAAGAGACAAATCTGAGGGGTTGGTGGAGAAGGAGAGCTGCTATTCCTGATATATTTATTAGTTGATGCATTGTGTCTTTGCTCCAGGTCAACATACTTCCTACGTTATATTCTCCTTAAGTACCTCCGGCATTGAAGTGGATTAAATTGGATCTTTAGATGAAGATAAAGTCAGAGCCATTTCGCACAGAACACAGTTTATAACTTAACGGAGATAAAGCCCTATACATGTAACATGTTTGAGGATCACTGATCCGGTTAAAGCATACATGTATATTTATTGGCACGAGTGCTAGTAGTGATGATGGTTGTAATGATTGCGATGATAATTATACTGATACTACTACTATTACTACTACTACTGCTACTACTACTATTACTACTACTACTACTACTACTACTACTACTATACTACTACTACTACTACTACTACTATACTACTACTACTACTACTACTACTACTACTACTAATAATAATAATGATGGTATTAATAATAACATTAATGATGATGATGATTATGATGATGATGGTGACACACATGTAGATAAGAAAGCAAATAATACGTAAATAAGTAATTAAATACATAAATAAATAATAGCAATAACAATGATAATAATAATGATACAATGGCACCCTCGTTATACCTTTATTCGTTTCAATGGCATCCTCATTATACCTTTATTCGTTTCAATGGCACCCTCGTTATACCGGCATTCGTTTCAATGGTACCCTCGTGATACCGACATTCGTATCAATGGCACCCTCGTGATACCGACATTCGTTTCAATGGTACCCTCGTGATACCGACATTCGTATCAATGGCACCCTCGTTTTATCGGCAGTATGCATTGAAACAAAATTACCGTTAATTATTTTAAACAACCACTGAATAAATAGGTACAATGTCAATAAGACAGGTGATCGCTTAATGCAGAACACAAGAATTGCAAAAAGCTCCCAAAGGGAGCTTTTTGCACTTCTTGTGTTCTGCATTGAGCGTTCATCTGTTGGTACTAGTTTAAAATTGGCCATATAGTTCCTTTCATATTTAAACTCGTTATAACGGCAACCTCGTTATACCAGCAAAATGTCTGGAAACAAACGCCTCCGTTGTAATGAGGGTTCACTGTAACAATAGTAATAACAACAATAACAACGAGTTAATACTGGATAACATATGCGAGTATGTCGGAGCAGAACTAATTTTCAGTATGGTCCTTATCGACATTCTTCAAACATTGCACAAACAGGTTGCAATTAGTCGATAAACATAGTCACTCTGAGATCGAGGCTGCTGTTTGCCTTGCTTGATTTAAATCAAATCTTTTCTGAAAATGTGCATGTAAGGAGATTTCCATCTGATTTGAAAGATATGTTCACTGGTTGGTTTCCTACCAGTATTGTTCACACAGTTTTGAATGTTCAAGAAGATGCTCACGAGTGACCGGGCTAGGCTACCTACTGCATAGTGACATCTCTTTAAACATTTCCCTCATGAATATGCGTGTAAAAATAATGACACTATGAATGACTTACAGTTGAATAAAAGAAACTGTAAAATCAGGTCTATACAAGTAAGACGGCTCATATAGGTGATGTCTGATATGGGTCTACTGCTTGCAATGGCGTGAATAGGCGTTTATATCGGGGAAGAGTTTGAGCTACCTCCAAACAGTAATAATAGGTAAACAAACTGGCTACTGCTTAACAATGTCCCTGATATAAACGCATTCTCTGTTGGAGAGTATGACTAGGGCCTGTTGTATTTGCAAATGAAAGTATTATAGATGGAACCACTTGCTACTACAGTGCTCCCTATCTACAACGACACCCTTTGGGATACGAAGATTTTAGGTGTTGTTCAGAGTGAGTTGTTATAGGGAGGGAAAATCAAATATAATTAGCTTGTTTGCAGATCCCTAGATAATGTTATTTCGAGAACTAAAACCGTTATGCCTCTATCAAACCCTATGTTGTGACCACTCTTTAGAATCGTCACAAAGTGACGATTCTAAAGAGTGGTCACAACATAGGGTTTGATGGGGGATAAAGAAAATAAGATGGAAACAAGTTGTTTCTTGAGCCTTGTTGTTTCGGAAACGGTGACATGCGTTGTTGTAAGGCGGGAATCGTTATTGAGAGGGTCGTTATAGGGAGGGAGCACTGTATCACCAACCCCTTTCGTGTGTCAGTGCCATTATAACAAATGAGCTAATAAATATATTTGATGTCATTATGTCTTACACGAATATTCATCATAGAAAGTAACAGGTTTTTGCCGGACGAAAGTCATGCAGACAGCTCATGTTGGATGATTCTCTACCACCAGTTTAAAGCCACTGTGATTTGTCACAGAATGAGGCGGCGGTGATCGATACTAGACTCACGTTAATGGCTACAGTGAAGGTTTTAGAAAAATCTTACTCTCGAAAATTATGAATCCAATTATACGATCTTTGCTCGCTTAAAAAGTGGGATGGGTGGGTTGAACAATTTTGTTCAAGGTTTTAAGCAGACGACGCTTTTGTTTTGATATCGAAAGAAAATATTGAGATACCAAAGAAGCCCATCTGCGGGCTGATAACGGCCTTTTGTTGTCAACTCGTGCCGATACTCGCTTTCTTGTGGCAGTAGATCGATAGTCTTCATTCCTTACTACATGTAGTACTCGCCGACACATGGTCCGTATTTGGAATCAGACCAGACGCCACGCAGGAAAGTGTCAATCGAGAATCCATACTCCTTGACACAAGCGATTCAATGAGCTACGCCATTATGGCCACTCAAACAGAGCTACAGATAAATGTGCGTACTTTAATCGTCATTTCTCTATCAAACCCTATGTTGTGACCACTCTTTAGAATCGTCTCTTCGAGATTGTGACCACCTTTAGAATCGTCTCTTCGAGATTGTGACCACTCTTTAGAATCGTCTCTTCGAGATTGTGACCACTCTTTAGAATCGTCTCTTCGAGATTGTGACCACTCTTTAGAATCGTCTCTTCGAGACAATGCTGACGAGTTGCCACAACATAGGAGTTGATGGAGCAATAAAGAAGTAATTCCTGAAAAATGTTTTTAACCATTCGCTTGCTGTTCACGTCAATATACCTACCTATAAATAGTGAAGACCCAGATGAGACAGCTCCTGCAGGAGCTGTCTCACCAGGGTCTGCACTATTTATAAGTTGATTGTGCAACCAGTGCACTCCACAGCAGTGATTGCACAGCGAAATACTTGTACACAGTGAAGATATATTTAATTATACAACAGGACATGGGTAAAGAAGGAGAAATGTATTTTAAAATTCAGCAAGACAGGGTTAAATATACGCAACTTATCTGGACCTCTGCTCAAATCAGACATTTGGAATTCTAGCACATCGAGCTGTTTTTATGTAACACCCAAAGGACACACAAAGGACGCAGCAGCTTGCAAATATCACACAAGGATATTTTATTCTAGTTCTGAAGAAACAGCTTATTTTACCTTGGCAAAAAACGGTTTAGAACTGCATCATTGCATAAGCAAGTCGAGGAGACTTTGATCAAACAACTCCTACAGAATTCGTCTGATCTTAGTCAGCTTTGTTTGTAATTGTGTCAAAAGGCGTCTGTGTGAGAGAAATTGTTAGAACACGAGCATAATGTGTGACAGTACAAGACCGAACAAGATGCAAAGTCATTTTGTGTCTCATGTGGATTCAAAGGATAACAAGCATTTCAGCATACATATACTGCAAAGTGTGAAATAATATACCAAACCAATATTTACACTTTGCAACGGGTGTATGTACGAGCAAAGCATCCGCCGCTTTTACCACTTGTGGCGCTAAAAAGCTTTCCTCTGCTTTAAGTTTTAGGGCGAACTTTCTCATAGTTCTTCTGAATAACGTAAATGGTGGGTCAAAAAGTTTGAATCCTGATGAAACCTCGTTTCATCTCGACCTCGGCACATTTTTTACCAAATGCAGCAAGTCCTACGAATTATTGTCCGGCAGCTTCGGCTGTGAATGCTACGTCTGGTCAGGGTATGCACTGTCTACCAACCAACAGAGCCGTTCTTGGTTGCTGACTTGTGTAATAATCAGTGTAGAACCAGATGGGACGCAATACTTTAATCGAAGTGGTTAATCTGGTTCAATATTGTGTGCAAATCTTGATTGTTTGTTGCCGTATAGCGACTTTTCAACACTACAGCTTCTGTAACGGACATTTAGCTGGATTACCATGCTTCCATTTGTAGCGACAAGGTTTCGATGATCAATAACACACGCGCTGAATTTGATGAATTCCTGGGAAGTTTCTTTAGCTGGCGGCCTTGGAATCGAGTTCTCATTGTGCAGCATATTGGTCTCCATGACGACAAAGAAATTAGTTCCTCACACAACCGGGAATCGATGTATTTTCATGGGTCTATAGAACGAAGTTTTGGAATATCTAACTTACCGCCGCGCATGGCATACAATAATACCTCGTTAAAAGACTGTTCTCAACATGTAAATTATGTAAACAAAGGTCCAGATAAAATGCGTAAATAAAACGTGTTTCTGAATAGTCCCTTTATATCTCCACCAAACTCTATGATGTGACTAATCCTTAGAAGAGAAATGGCGATTTTGGTATTTGAATACGGACGTTTATATATTGCTCTTTTCTGGTGTTGTATTCCATTGATCTAGCACCCAATATATTGGATCGTCCTTTGTTTTACTCAGAGAAAATCTGATTAAAAATACTTTTGATTATATATTTCTCCGCAAAACAATATCTTGTTGCAACTCAATAGAATCGCATCTACGATGCGATTTTAATGCGTTGCAGCACGAATGGATTTGGTGGAGATTGTTTAAAATTCAGTACGCATGTTGCATGTATCTATACACGTAGTTCTGTTACCGTAACCATTTACGTCATAAATACGCATTTCCACACCTTTGCAAACGGAGTAGACCCAGATCAGACGGTTTCTGTATGAGCCATCTGATCAGGTATGTTCTGTTTGCTTATGAAAGTAAAGCAGTAGAACCACCCTAAACCGGAATTCTAGTAGAGAAGAATTTAGATACGTTTAGACAGGTGACTGTTTATTGCAGGGTGAAAGTCATACAGAAAGCTCCTAGAGGAGCTTTCTGTATGACTTACACCCTGCATTAAGCTGCCACCTGTATCTAAGACCGATATTTATGCTAAATTTAGCGTCCGGTTTAGAAGGGTTTCACTGTATAGTTGTGGCTGTACAGGTTTTGTCATGGAAACATTTTCTGTGTTTACATGCCAGTGCCAAACATTAGCTTATTGATATTCATAACATTAATTTTTCTTCCATGAATATTCATGATTGGAGTAAAGGGTTCAACGATAAGTATAAACATCCCAATACAAACGCCTTTCTCGCCTTTGCAAACAGAGTAGACCCAGATCAAATGACTCATATACGGGCTCCATTCTGGGCCTGTTCTTATTACTTATGAAATTTTAATAAATCTTACTTAACAGTTTCTACCAATAAAAACAAAATCATGTGTACATATTCCATTAAAACACTCCTCTAACAAGTATTCCCGATGTCATCATGTCTAACATGAAGTTGGATTGACTATCATTGTATTTAAAGAGAAAAAGAATCAGTGAAAATTTAAGTAAACGACAGTTTGTTTTGAAGATTAAATTCCCGCAGCATGTCGAGAGTAAGTGGAAATTGTGGTTAGCTTCTAGGGCATCTTGTATCGTTTTTAACCCATTTGCACTCAATGTATTCTTCCATGTTTATACATTGGATTTGTCCATGTTTGATCTAAGGGATGTCTGACATAAATTTTCATTTTCGTTTTGTTTTATATTGAAATTCCTATTATCAGCAAACAGTGTAGACTCTGATCAGACGCCGCATAATGCGGCGTCTGATCAAAGTCTACACTGTTTTCCTATATCCCACACATGGGATCGTGGGCGAAAATGGGTTAAGGAAAAGCTGGGCCCGAGTGTTCCCTCATAATTGTGGTTGCTTTTAAGACATATTTTATCGTTTGCTGACGGGAACGCTGGCGTGCCGGTAAAGGATTCAGTTTTGTCTCTTTCTTGTCCTTCTTATAAAATAATACAATACACTAACCTTTTCCTGCATAGAAACGCTTTTTCACGTATTTGCAAACAGAGTGGACCCAGATCAGACGGCCCCTGTATAGCAGCAGTTTGGTGAGGGTCGGCTTTGTTTGCTAATGAACTTTGATAGATCGGTTTCGTTCATGTCGAACATGGCTACAATGTTCCATCTTCCATATTTCGTTATAACTATTTTGTCAATTAATATTCAGTAGGTATTGAGCTTTTGAATAAACATAGAATATCGCACTATCAGAGATTGACATGTGCAAAACCAACACAGCATCGATTTATGTATACGTTATATGGGAACAAAACTTAAACCAATTACCTAATAAATGCGCCCTTTAACGACTTATGCATGCAAACAGAGGAGACCCAGATCAGACGACTCCAGTATAGAGGGTTAAACCAGTCACCATTATGTTTTTGTTTGTAGAGTGTTGATTTTCGAAGTGGGTGGTCGCGAGTTCCGTCCATGGTCGGAGCAGTATAATAACATACTGAAAGCTTGTTCCAGTTTCCCACTTGACCTGACATCAGTCATTCTAAGGGGGTGTTTGAGTGGTTTGACCGATGATAGGAAAGTGTGATTTTGCTAAGGCCGAATTCACCCATGTTCGCTCAAATAGGTGTGTTCTGCATCCGCGTCCACCATGCATGAGCATATATTGTTGTATACTACGGGAAAATGAATTGTACCAAAACCGTATGACTGAACGACACTTAATATAATCAGAAGTCTCAGTCATGTTGAAGATGAAACCGGCTGCTCAATACATCGACCTTTCGAATGTGTACGTAATAACGTATCTTTTTGTTTGACATGCTGCCAACTTCAGGAACACTGTACAAGAGTCGAACTTACCCTTTACCCTTTCCCTGTTATATGTTTATCACAAATTTCAATGCTTACTGAATATTCATGGACACAATAGTTATAATGAAATATGCAACGGGGAATATTGTAGCCATTTTAGAAAGTATAGACTACAGAGACAGGTCTACCAAATTCCATCGGCAAACAGAGAAGACCTTGATCAAACGGCTCCTATAATGCGTGAAAACGCGTTATAATAAGGAAAGACTTAAAACGAAACAGCATATTAAGTGTCAAAGAAAAGAACAGAATAATCTAGTGTCCGTCTTACTAAAAATCAACATTACCCGGTTCCGGTTTTTCCACATGTCGCAATTACCTGATGCTATTTTTACTAAAGATCAATTTTTTCCTGGTGCTCGCATTTCTAAAGGTCAAACTTACCTGGTGCCCGATTTACTAAAGGTAAAAAATACCCAGTGCCCATTTGACCAAAGGTCAAAAGTACCTCTTGCCCGTTTTCATAAAAGATCAAAATCACATGTTACCCGTTTTACTAAAGATAAATATTACCTTGTGCCCGTATTTCTAAAAGTCAAAATACATGGTACTCGTTTTAGTAAAGATCAAAATTGCATGGTACCCGTTTGCTAACATTCCCACAGCATTATAACAAACGACGACCAAACGAGGACCTTCTCTAATGTTACCAGAACGTGTGGTCCAACCTATTTACTTATACATGTACAGTAAAACCCCGCTAATGCGACCACCCAAAAGAGGTATAATTCTGGGTGCTAGATGCAGGTGGTAGCTTAATGCAGGACAAAAGTAATGCAGAAAGCTTTCTGCATTACTTTTGTCCTGCATTAAGCAACCACCTGCTTATAAAGACACTCATGTTTATTCATCTGGTGGTCGCATTAGAGGGGTTCTACTGTATATCTAATTGTGGTCAATTGTAAAAAGGGTTATATATACAACTGTAAAAATATGAGTAATAAAAATATGTTTAAACTAATGACGATCATTACTGGAAGTTGCGCCTATCGTATGTGTTTGAACTTACGATAATTTCTATTGTATGCAGCTAAACTTAATTTCGGCCATCTGACGTAGTACGATTGTCGTAACTTAGAACTTACGATAAATTTGATCATACAGTCTTTAGTAAGACAGCTCCCTGCTTCATGTAAAAAGCAAGACAGTTCCCTGCTTCATGTAAAAAGCAATCTTGATCATGACTCGTAAGCTGTATACGTGGCGTTGTTACATATATGTTAGTTGATATGAGGGCCTCATGGAAGATTGATTTTATCAAATGAGTTCTGTCGTTATATAAAGTCTTTATTATTATTATTATTATTATGAAAGTAAAACAAACTTACCTGTAGCGGCGTCGCACTCAGTTTATATCGTACAGTTGAACTTCGATATCTCGAACTCAGATAACTCGAACTCGCGATAAGTCAAAATAAACATTCGGTCCTTCCAAAATTTACAATACAGAATTGTTCTATAATGTATCACTACACATATCTAGAAACACATGTAACAGCTTAATGCATGTCTACAGTAATGCTGAAAGCTCCTACAGGATCGTGACTTTAGACTTGCATTAAGCTTTGAACTTGAGACATTCATCAGAATATAAATAGGATAACTCGAACCTCTGTTATCTCGAAATAATTTATATGGTTCCTTGAAGTTCAAGATATCGATGTTCAACTGTACATGTATATGCACGTGTAAACCGACACTGGATCCTACTGAGCCAAGAACAATTCATATTCTTTAGAGGACTTACAACTGCTGTCTGGAAGATTTTTATCTGCGAGTTGTTTCGTCTGGTCATATTGTATTCATATTTATTTTAACTATTATATTTCTCCAGGATTAGTACATGTACGTTCTAAGTATTAAAAAGATTGGCTATTGACCAGCCACCGAGTAGCTCTATATATCTATATTAAAGCTAGTTGTATATTACATGGGGGGATTTACGTTACAGACATGATATAGGGTGATAAGGAAATGCCCGCCTTATTAAGCCTTTTGCAGCCAAATATTGTCGTCTGCAAAATGTGTCGTTTGTTACAAGTTTCGTTTGTTTATTTTTCTCCAATGTCTCTAAAAAACCAAGAGGAACAAACAGTTTGGCTCCTGATGAGACGCTGAGTTACTCGGCGTCTCATCTAGATTCAAACGGTTTGCATAGGTTATCACAGATGTGACATTGTCAGCGACATGATTAACCCCTTACCTGTTCAGTATTCATGTAAAACTAATGACATCATGGATATTTAATAGCTTATCATTTAGTGTATAGTTTTCAAGGGCGGAATTTGCTTTGACAAAAAGTGTAGAATCAGATATAGAGGATCGGTTGCGAGTTGTCTTTTAAGACCACATGTTCCTAAACGAGCCTTAGAAAATGTCATAAGCGAGCCTTGGCGAGCTTAATAACATTTTCTTGGTGAGTTTAGGAACATGTGATCTTAAAAGACACCGAGCATCAGATTCTTTTTCTCACATATCAAAAAAGTGTATTTTCGCCGTTTAAATGACATGTAAACATAGGTTTCCATGGCTTGACGTCATATATGACGTCATACGTTCTAAAGTGATCTTACACGTGTTAGAGATAAGGAAATCTTAACCTGTTGTTCTAACTCGGAGATAAGGGAAGGTATGTGAGAAAATCAGATCTACGTCACATCATAAGCAAACAGTTCAGACCCTGACAAGCCGGCTCCTATCTTTCCTATGTAAACACTTGAAACACTTGCCTTTATATATTGGAAAGGGTTAAACATATTTATTTAACCCATTACCTCATAAGCTATTCTTAGATTCAACCTCCGAATAAATCTACCAAAAAGGAGCACTAACTGGAGAAAAGGAAAATTTCAGAATTTTGTAGTTTGAAACCATTGTGATAAATTCTATTTATCACAATGGTTTCACAAAGTGACTTTTACAGAGTCATCAAAAGTTGTCAGTATGAGGGAATGGGTTAAATGTTTCTTCTTCGATGCTTATATGTATACATATACATCCGTTTAAGACGTTAGACACTCTATATGAAGTTGCAATTTCAAAGATAAATTTATTTCCAATAACAACATACCATATTGATACTGATGCGAAATATGTTGTTTGTGAATACAGACGAACTTAAGAATGAGCTGCAAATCCGAAT
Source organism: Azorinus chamasolen (assembly GCA_963576725.1). Taxonomy (NCBI): domain Eukaryota; kingdom Metazoa; phylum Mollusca; class Bivalvia; order Cardiida; family Solecurtidae; genus Azorinus; species Azorinus chamasolen. Next base: position 10,866,086 of record OY755240.1, read on the forward strand.
CGCCAAGTTGCAAAGGAATAAAGCTGAATAATGTCAGAAATTGCAGAATTAAATCCACTTAATTCCATAAAAAAGCAAACAGAGCAGACCCATATAAGACCGCCTCCTACAGGAACAATGTGATGTAAGTCTGCTTTGTATGCAAAATGCTTCAAAAGGCGTTTATATCAGACAAAGGCTTAAATCAATAAAACTCTTGAACGATAAATGGATCTCGGTGATTTCCCCTTCAAATATTATGAGATTCAGTAAATCGCACGGATTCAATCTGGTTCTATATTGATATTTTCTCACTTCTAGTGGGACCAGTGTTATTTTCCATATGTTGCACATCAGGAAATCAATCATCTAGATACCTGTGACCATGCTATATTATTGGTCATAAAGGAATTGTCAAGAAAATTCTTGAGATTAAATGAACCTTTCCCATGCAGTATTATCTCAGTAGTTTACTTACATTATGTACATATACATGTATGTACATTGTTTATAATCAATCATTTATATCTTGTTAGCTGCTACATTCCTGCATCAATGCATGTTGGTATTATTATAATTATGACAACCTTATTCAAAATATAATTCACTAATTCATTATTTACTCCATGAATATTCATCTAAAGAGTAATGATATCTTGAATATTAATTAGAATATTAATGATATAATGTTTTTAAAGGGCATATGAACTCAGGACGTTACAGAGTTATGGCCCTTGCACTTTACGAAAATCTGCAAACATGAGGATGGCCATAACTGTTTTATTTAATAAGATATTCACTTTATTTGTGTTTATATAATATCACCTTAATATGGAGATCAAGATCTGAAGCACAAATTAGAAAATGTCAACATGATGATGAATCAGAGAAGTTCTGCAAGTGGGCGTATCATGTACCGTATGCGGTACTCTTGTTATATTATCACAATGCATGTATTAAGCTGACATATCTTGACAGCAACAATATGTTTTACTGTACATTTGTATATTTGAACAAAGGCCTTGGTTAAACCCCTGTTAATATTACATTAGCTCTTTTATACCTCCGTCAAACCCTATGTTGTAAACATTCTGTAGACTCGCATCAAAGAGAGGTTTCTAAAGAATGCTCAAAACATAATGCTTAATGAGGAAATGACGAGTCTGGTACTTTAAATAAATCTTTAATCTACATGCATGGCTTACTGACTTCAATCTTTGACTCTCGTTTGGGTTTAAGGTTATTTTGTCAGTGAATATATCAGCTTGAAACACGTGCTGTCAACATAGCTCTAATAGGTAATTGGACAGTGTATACCCAGTGGTAGATACAGGGCTACAGATAAACGTGTATACCCAAGTACTAAAATCGTCATTTGTTTTCTTCAACAAACACTATGTTGTAACCACTCTTTAGAATCGTCTCTTCGAGACGATTCTAAAGAGTGGTCACAGCATAGGGTTTGATGGAGAAATAAAGAAGTGTTTCTGAAACTTTTAATTGACGCATCTTATATGGACCCCTGTACATGTTTATTACACTCCTTTGGAATAAATCAACCATTGGCTATCTAAAGTCGATTTGTGTCTTGCCTTTTTTCTGTATTATCACTATTGTGCAAAACATAACTTAATAGCTCACGGTTAATTAAATTACATACAATATCCATCTGAGGTTTATTCATTAAGAATAATGTTTAGTTGATTTGAGGAGGTAAAAATGTTCAAGAAACTAAGCAGTGAAATGTCTTGACTTTGGACAAAGACGTCAATTTAGACATCATTTCAATAACAGTTTCTTTATTTCTCCACATCACCAAACCGCTATATTGTGACCAAAATTTCAAATTGTCTCTTTGAGACGATTCTAAAGATTGATTACAACATAGGATTTGATTGATAAATGGCCATTTTCTTATCTGAATTAATGTATTGATAATATATATGTGCATGGCCAAGTAGAAAGAGGTAACGAGAATAAAGAGCTGTCTGTTTACTAAGATACACAGCACGCTGCGCACTGTCCTAGCTATACAATTCCCTCACCTCTCAGGAGCCTGCCAGTTATCAATACAGCCAACACAACACACTCTCCAAGCGCTATGCCAAAGACATCAAAAAAGAAGTATTTAGTAACCATGACAACCAATATAGCGAAACATCTTGGATCTGGCTCTGTCGGTCGGATTTGCATCGCTATCAGAGGAGTAAGGAGTTCGATGTGTGTGTGTTTGTGTAGACTGGGCAAGGTCTCGGAAGATTTGTTGAACGATTTTCCCCCGCGCTCAGCCTCTAGCTGACTTGTGAATTCTGAAAAGTGATATTAGCAGACGATCGCTTCTGGCATGGCGTTCATGATGGGGCTGCATGCGCTGGTGCTGTGGAGTTGTAAGTATCGCGTTTGCGTTTTTCGTCTATCCTTGTTTACGATGATAGAAATGTACTAGTCTCGATATAACTCATGGACCATTTCTAGGCAGCGGCGTTGGAACAGTCGTCTGCTAAAAAACTGAATCGAAACAACGTGTATCGAAATAGGCGTTACAGTTTAAGCTCGCTTATCAGAAGTTTTAGTAAAAAAGAATTATGAATATTCTAGATAGGTGGTAGCTTAATGCAATGGGAGCTTTCTTGCTTAATGTTCTGCACTACGACATCCGTGCATTAAGCTACCATCTGTCTAAACCCTTTACATGTACCTGGTAGAAACGCTCTTTCACACTATTGCAAACAGAGTAAACCCAGATCAGACGGTTGCTATAGGAACGTTCTGATCTCTGCTTGCTTTTGAAATAGTATAGTCCTGATTCTTAAGTTTCTGCCAGTACCAACATATGCTGTGTTTCAATGACATTATTCTCTCCTAGACTAAATTTAAACCCAATCTCTGTGAATAAATCTACCGAAAAGGAGCATTAACTACAGAAAAGGAAACATTTAGAATTGTGTTGTTTTGAAACCATTGTGATAAATAGAGCATTTGCTCCAAAGGAGCAAATGCTCTATTTATCACAATGGTTTCAAAATGCGACATACAGAGGCATCACTAGGAGGGAATGTGTTAAATTAACAGGTAATTGATATCTATGATATCTTTATTTCTGAGGTAAAGGTTAACAGATTGTTGATGATATGTATTTGGGTGCTCGCATTAGCGAAGTTTTACTGTTGATAAGATGGTCATCAACTCTTTACTCCATGAATATTCATGAAAGAAATGACGACATCATGAATATTAATTAGATTGTTATAATAGTACACTGACACGGGAAATTTTGGCCATGGCAGAAACTGTAGACTTAATCTATATTATGTCATTAGCAAACGGAGCAGACCCTGATTAGACGGCTCTTATTCGAGCCGTCTGAACAGAGTTTACTCGTTTTGCAGCGGAATGAAATACTTTTATATGAAGGAAAGGGTAATCTAAGACAAGGATTGCTTGTTTTTCTCTCCGCCAAACCCTATCATGCTTGATAGCCAGGCCCTACTCGCTGTAACTCATCATGGTAGGCTTTGGTTGTGAAATAAGAGAAATTAATGAATCTTAAGCCCAAATAAACGTATAAAAATGTGTGTAGTTTTCAAAAAGTTTGGTTATACATATATAAAACCCCTCCAAATCGGAATTCTAGAAAGAAAAGTTCAGATACTTTTCGGCAGGTGGCTACTAGAGGAGCTTTCTGTTTGCCTTTTACCCTGCATAAACTGCAACATGTCTCTAGGACCGATCGTTAGATATACCCAATTTATGTCCGGTTCAGAGGGATTACCTGCACATTGCTTAGCCCATTAAGCTAATTTTAGATACAACCCCTTTGAATAAATCTACCGAAAAGGAGCATTAACTAGAGAAAAGGACAATTTTAGAATTTGTAGTTTGAAACTATTTTGATGAATAGAGCATTTGCTCCTATAGGAGCAAATGCTCTATTTATCACAATAGTTTCACGAAGTGACTTATACATGTCAAAAGCTGTCATTATCAGGGAATGGGTAACCCTTACAATGCTGACTTTCCAACATTCCAACAGGTCAAGTTTATGGTGACAATTTAGGGATTCTTTTATAGAAAAGTGTTACATGACAAACGATACAAAACCTGATGTGTGGGTTCCTCTAGGATCCTTCTCATCTGGGTCTAAACTGTTAGCAAATGGCATTAATGGCTCGTGTCACGCACTGTAAGGGTTACTGTCTGGTTCAATTTAAATACTATGGAATATATGTAATCCTTTACTCCATATCTAACCCTTTTTAGATCTTAGCAAACAGAGTAGACCCAGATCATATATCTCCCATAGGAGCTGTCTGACCAGGATCTGACCTGTTTGTGATATAATATAGATCTCGTTCTACAATGGTTGTTGTCATAAAACTATTTTGTTCATAGCGCCATTGTAAATATTTAGTGAATTAATATTCATGACGTCATTACAGTAAACCCCGCTAATGCAATCACCTAAAAGAGGTATACTTCTGGGTGCTAGATACAGGTGGTAGCTTAATGCAGGACAACAGTAATGCAGAAAACTCCTAGAGAGAGTTTTGTCCTGCATTAAGCAACCCCCTGCTTACAAAGACACCCATGTTTATTCATTAAGTGGTCGCAAAAGAGGGCTTCTACTGTATTTCTTGTCTGAATATACACGGAGTGAAGTGCCAACGCATTACTCCTCAAATACGCCTTTGCAAACAGAATAGACCCAAAACTCCGCCGTCTGATCAGGATCTGGTCTGTTGGCTTATAGTATAGATTTATTTTTTGCAGTTTCTGTATTTGCCTAGATATCACGTGTTCATATGACATGGTAACAAAGAATCTAATTAATATTCATAATATCATAATTTCTTACTTGAATATTCATGGAGTAAAAGTGTTAAAGCGACTAACCCGTCTGTCTTTAACCCTTTCCCTAATATAAACGTGTTTTCACGCATTTGCAAACAGAGTAGACCCAGATCAGACGGCTCCTAGACGGAGCCGTCTGATCAGTGGCTGCTCTGTTTGCAAGCAGAATTTGATATATCTGTTTCTTTGCTTTCTAAAATGTTTACAAAGTTCCACCTTCCATATTTCTTTATAGCTATTTTGTTAATGAATATTCAGTAGGTATTGATATTTGAAACAAACATAGATCAGGGAAAGGGTTAACCCGTTATCTAATGCAGACACGTTGTTGCGCCTTTGCAAACAGAGTAGACTCATATCAGAAACAACTCTGATATAATTTGTGTGAGAGTCCGCCATGTTTGCTTATGTTATAATATAGATCTGTTTGTACAGTATGCACCTTTGCAAAGATTCCTGTGTTTTATGCTAGATCTAGTATAGAAAATAGCTATGCTGTATTCATAATGTGATTTTTATACCCCCCCCCCCCCCAACGGCGGGCATATAGTAATCGCATTGTCCGCCCTTCCGTCTGTCCGTCCCAAATTTCGTGTCCCTTCTGTAACTTTATTTTTTATCTGTGAATGGATATCAAAATAACATGGGACAAATGTTCACCACACAAAGACGAAGTGTCGCGTTCAACTCCCTGGTCCATAGGTCAAAGGTCAATGTCATCCTTCAGGGTCAAAGGTCGGGGGCATAAGTGCTTCACAAACACACTCTTGTTTCTTTCTTAAGTGAAACACAAATGCACATCTGTCATAGAATACCTATTTTATTACTTCTTCCAGAATTAGAGATCTTAAACCTTTTCTTGATAATAGTATACTCGCGTGCCTTTGCAAACACAGGAGACCCAGATCAGACAACTCCTGTAGGAGACACCTGATCAGAGTCTGATCAGGATATGTTCTGTTTGGATATACAGTAAAACCCCTCTAATGCGACCACAAAAAATGGACATAATTATGGGTGGCAGAGGCAGGTGGTAGCTTAATACAGGACAACAGTTATGCAGAAAGCTCCTATAGGAGCTTTCTGCATAACTTTCGTCCTGTATTAAGCAACCATCTGCTTTAAACAACGCCAGTGGCTGTTTATTAAATGGTCGCATTAGCGGGATTTTACTGTAGTATAATATAGATATGATTCTACTGTTTCTGCCATAGGCAAATGTTCCTGTATTTCTGTACCATTAAAAACTTAACCGTTTTCATGTTCACGATGTCAATATATCGTATGTGAATATTGACGGAGTAAAGGGTTAAATGAACTACAGTAAAACCTCGATTATTCGAATTTTCGGTATAGAAGAATTTATACCCGTTTAGGCAGGTGGCTGCTTAATGCATGGTGAAAGTCATGCAGAAAGCTCCTAGAGGAGCTTTCTGCATGACTTTCACCATGCATTAAGCTGCCACCTGTCTTAAAGATCGATAATAATACGTATTTTAGTGTTCGGATAATCGAAGTTTTACTTTATTATTCACAATGGGCTGAGTTTTGCAAACAGAGACGACCCTGTTCAGAAGGCCCATACAGGGGTCGGCTGTTCTCAGTGTTCTGGATTTACTCTGTTTGTAGAAGCATGGAAAGGGGTGTTTATATCTATGAAGGTTTTAAACGCTGTGTGCACACTTAAGTGCATTAAACACGCGTAAGCACGTCGATCGAATGCTACATTCCGAGGAGACAGAACATCTCCACCTGACAGCTGGAAGTTTAAGTTCTGCAATTGCTGCCTTCATTTAGCTGGTTTAAAGAACATTTGAAGTAGTTTAAAAATTCAAACAGAAGTAAGCGTTTGATATGTTACCAGTTTTTAATGAACTATTTCCATCCTTGCCGACCTATTGTTTATTAATTGTTGATTTCCCAAGCACACCGATGTCTTTCCTTGCTTGCCACAGTGCCAGGACGCTGGTGAAAATATCAACCTCCTTTATTGCTGTACATTCCAGAGATGTAGATAAGGTGTAGTAGCTCACCTGAGCACGAAATAATCATCGTTATCCAACCTATACCACTATTAACTTTCGTCGTATCGCCTTCGTTTTCCGTCATTAGTGCGTCGTTGTCCGTCTATCTTTTGTTGTCCACCGCTTGTCCGTCTGTTTTGGTTGTTCATTGTCTTGTCATTAGCGTTGAACTATAGAGGTCACTAAATATGGAAAACTTGAACTTGTTAGAATATTTCGAATGACACTATATCACTAATAAATTTCGTCGAATCGCCTTCGTTTTCCGTCATTAATCAGTCGTCCGTCTGACAGTTGTTGTCCGTCGTCTGTCCTTTGTTGTCCGCCGGTTTTGTTGGTTGAACTTGCTAGAGGAATTTGAATGACAAATAGTACAGGCCCTGATCTGGATATACAGTGTTTGTACAGGCCCTGATCCAGAATCAGAATTCCGTCTTAATGTTCGAGATTGGTCATGTTTCATATTACACATGTCTATTTCCAATGAATTCTATACGAACAGCGATCCTTACCTAATTCAACAAAACATGTCGGCTCTGATTGGTATCAGTATATAACCTCACCATACCGTGCTTAAATGTAAAAAATATCGATATTATAGATAGTAATTATATGCATGTTTATAATGGCATATGCACACAAGATCATGAAGTCAATGGCAGAAACTTCACAATCAAATATATATTATTACATACGCCAGCAGAGCAATCCTTAATCAGACGTCTTTTACGTATAGGTCTACACTGTTTACAAATGCATAAACATGGGTGTTTCTATCAGATGCAGTATTTCCCTCTACACCAGAATTCTAGTTGAGAAGAATGTAGATTGATTTAGGAAGATTGCTGGTTAATGCAGGATGAAAGTCACGCAAAAGGCTCCTGAAAGGGATTTCTGCATGACTTTCACCCTGCATTAATCTGTCACCTGTCGCCAAGACCGATATTTATACTAAATTGAACATCCGGTTTAGAGGGGTTTTACTGTAAAGTGTTAACCCTTCTCTTGCTGAATTTTAAAATGTATTTCTCCTGCTTTACCCATGCCCTGTTGTATAATTACATATGTATATCTTCACCGTGCACACGTATTACGCTGTGCAATCACTGCTGCATGTGAAGAGCACTGGTTGCACAATCAACTTGTAAATAGGAGCTGGGGCTGTCTCATCTGGGTCTTCACTATTTACAGGTAGGTATATTGACGTGAATAGCAAGCGAAGGGTTAAACAATGTCTGATCTGATTCTACTCTGTTTGCAAATCTTAGGGTTTAGCTCTAGCACAGGGAGGCTCAATCACCATGGTGTAACTTGTATGGTATTTCGCGATCCACACGTTGGAACCAATGCGAATTCGACAGATGAACGTCTGTTCCCTTCAAACGACTGGCGATTTCGTCTTGCATATGCTTGTCAATGCCGCACTTTATTTTTTGGAGCGTTCTCCTATACTGATATCGGTTTTAGTAGTTTTTACATACGGGAACCTTCCGTGTTAGCCTCAGCTTCATGAATATTCATGCAAGAAATAATAACTCTTTGTGTGTATTGATTACCTGAAGATTTGTAATGGCATTTTGAAGAACTGAATGTTTGGTCGTTACAGAGACTGTAGACGCAGCTATATGTTATACCGTAAGCAAACAGAGCAGAACCTAATAAAGGAGCAAGTATAATCATAACCATTGTTGTATTAACCCTTTACGCCATGAATATGTCTTTTAACTTATTTTCAAACAGAGCAGAATCAGATGAGACGGCTCCTGTATAATTATGTATGTACACGGTATGTTTTTGGTATTTTTAGAACGATTGAGTCAAGTCTATCATAATTGCATAAGCAAACTGTCCAGACCCTGGTCAGGCGGTTCCTTCAGGAGCCGTTTTTATTTCTGTTTGAAAAGAGGTGAACACGTTTATAATACAGAGCTACAGAGAAGGGTACTTATCAAAATACTAAAATCGTCATTTCTCTGCCAAACCCTATACTGTGACCACTCTTTAGAATCATCTCTTCGAGACGATTCTAAAGAGTGGTTACTGTAAAGGGTATGGTGAAGAAATAAAGGAGTTATTCTTGAAAATGTTTCAACCCTTTCGGCGCAAAATTTCTTATTGTCGTCTGCAATCTAAATTTTGTTAAATCATTCGGTATAATAAGGAAATGAGATAAATAAATGCAAATTTCAAAAGAATAAAGCACATATATAGAAATAGAGAATGATCTGGGACTGCACTATTTGTCGTGGTGCGACTTCGGCGGTGAAATGGTTAACTTACGGATCTTATATCTGGAGCTCTGTTCATATGAGGGAAAGAAAGGTTAAATCATGTCCACTAAATTACATCAAGTATGTTTTTGTTAAAGGCAAGTTGATGCTTAAAGCAAGGTGAAAGTAAAACAGAACACTTCTATAGGAGCGTTCTGTTTTACTTTCACTTTGCTTTAAGCAACCACCTGCCCAAAATACCAACTAATTAACACAATTTAGTGGTCGTTATAGAGAAGTTTTACGGTATGTAGAAACTATTGAGCCAGATCTATACTAATTTCATAAGCACACAGAGCAGACCCTAGTCAGGCGGCCCGGCCCCTTCAGGAGCCGTCTTATCTCGGTCTACTCAGTTTGAAAAGAGATGAAAACTTGTTTATATGAGAGGAACGTTAAAATCATGTCGAAGCATCAACTGTTGGAAGGGTTGCGGCATCTGGCGCGAGAATATTGGAGCAGCATGTTACACCGTGAGAGCTGCCTATTATCTGCTGCTACTGGCATAAGGTTGAGAGACCGAGAGAGATGAACTGATACATGTGGGAAAGTCACAGCTGTAATCCCTTTGCCTCATAGATTCTGCTATAGAAGCATTAGCAAACTGGCATCATAAATGCTGCAAAGGTCCTTTGGGAGCTGGGTGTATTGCTTTCATCATGCGTTTAAACAACCGCCCGTCTTTTCCCTTTTTCCTGATACGCCACTCGAAGTCTGTGCAAATGGAACAGACTCTGGTCCATTATACTCCATAAATACGCCTTTTAACGCCTTGCCAGAGTAGACCCAGATCAGAAAGCTCTAGTAGGAGCCATCAGATCAGGGTCTGCTCGGTTTACTGATGAATGTATATAGATGTGATTCTTAAGGTTATATGCCATTATAAAAAATATATACTTCGGAATGAAACAGATTCGAGCAGGTAGTTGTATATAATATAACCTTGAAACCAGGACAGGAGGTTATAACACGCTTTCCCGGAGTCTGAGATCATTCAGATCTGACAAATCAGATACTTGAGAATGATCTCAGACTCAGAAGTCTTATAACGTTGGACACTGGTCTTTCACTGAACCCATATACATTATTAATGTAATGCTTAGCATAGAGTGTATCATTACGCCAGTCGCATATAATGTATCATTACGCCAGTCGCTATCACATGGATAATGGACATTGAATCCACAATCTACTACTACATGCGTTCAGTGTGTTCTACTACATGTGTTCAGTGTGTACTACTACATGTGTTCAGTGTGTTCTACTACATGCGTTCAGTGTGTACTACTACATGTGTTCAGTGTGTGCTACTACATGCGTTCAGTGTGTACTACTACATGTGTTCAGTGTGTACTACTACATGCGTTCAGTGTGTACTACTACATGTGTTCAGTGTGTACTACTACATGTGTTCAGTGTGTTCTACTACATGCGTTCAGTGTGTACTACTACATGTGTTCAGTGTGTGCTACTACATGCGTTCAGTGTGTGCTACTACATGCGTTCAGTGTGTACTACTACATGTGTTCAGTGTGTACTACTACATGTGTTCAGTGTGTGCTACTACATGCGTTCAGTGTGTACTACTACATGCGTTCAGTGTGTGCTACTACATGCGTTCAGTGTGTACTACTACATGCGTTCAGTGTGTTCTACTACATGCGTTCAGTGTGTACTACTACATGTGTTCAGTGTGTGCTACTACATGCGTTCAGTGTGTACTACTACATGTGTTCAGTGTGTGCTACTACATGCGTTCAGTGTGTACTACTACATGTGTTCAGTGTGTGCTACTACATGCGTTCAGTGTGTACTACTACATGCGTTCAGTGTGTGCTACTACATGTGTTCAGTGTGTGCTACTACATGCGTTCAGTGTGTGCTACTACATGCGTTCAGTGTGTGCTACTACATGCGTTCAGTGTGTGCTACTACATGCGTTCAGTGTGTGCTACTACATGCGTTCAGTGTGTGCTACTACATGCGTTCAGTGTGTGCTACTACATGCGTTCAATGTGTACTACTACATGCGTTCAGTGTGTACTACTACATGCGTTCAGTGTGTACTACTACATGCGTTCAGTGTGTACTACTACATGCTTTCAGTGTGTGCTACTACATGCGTTCAGTGTGTGCTACTACATGCGTTCAGTGTGTGCTACTACATGCGTTCAGTGTGTACTACTACATGCGTTCAGTGTGTGTAACTGCAGAGCTCCAGATAAAACGCGTAAATTAAAACATTTTCTAGAAAAAACTCCTTTATTTCTCCACCAAACCCTATAATGTGACCACTGTTTAGAATCGTCTAAGAGTGATCACAGTACATGAATATGGTTTTGTGGAGAATTACAAATGCCGAGTTTAGTATTGGGGGTACGCAGCCTTATCTGTAGCTCAGTTAAATGTGTTATTACAAAACTGATAATTTCAAAAATGATGCACGTTATTACAAAACTGATATTTTTGAAAATGATACTTGAAGTGTACACGCTTAGCATTTGCTACACTGACGTCAAGTCTCTACTAGATTGATTGGGTTCAAGATTGTCTTGTCTGTAAAACACAAGTAGTTTACCCTGGAACTTGATAAGTAACGTTCGTCCCATCCACATTTGTTATGATAAGCCTTTGCAAACATAGTTGACCTAGATTAAGGCAACTCATGTAGGCGTCCTCTGATCTGGATCGTCTCTATTTGCTTACGAAGTAATATACATTTGATTATACGGTTTGTGACATGGCCAAATAATTATATTTACATTATGATAATAATAATCCCACGGGCATAATATACAATGTAGTTGTAATGTCATTATTAGCTCGTCTGTTTCGAAGAAATCGCGAGCTATTGTCGTAACGCCGGCGTCCACGTTGTCGTCGTCGTTGTCGTCGTCGTTGTCGTCCGAAATCTTAACATCGACCATAACGTCTTCAATTTTTCATTTACAACCTTCATTCTTGGTGTGCATGTTCATCTTGAAAAGGCCTATCCACACATACCAAAATGATAACAGACGAGCATTCGCACCGGCTTGCGGGGCTCTTGTTATTTTATATGACACCCCTTTAATCCGGAATTCTAGTACAGAATGTTTTAGATATATTTAGGCAGGTGGTTGCTTAATGCAGGGTGAAAGTCATGCAGAAAGCTCCTCTAGGAGCTGTCTGCATGGCTTTCACCCTGCATTAAGCTGTTACCTGTCTCCAAGACCGATATTTATACTAAACTGAACGTCCGGTTTAGAGAGGTTTAGAGGGAGTTATAGTGATTGCATTCTTGTCGTTGATGTAATGGGGTAAACATGCAGGCTGGGTATCACATCCAACATTTACTTAACTGTGTTTGTAGTTTGCAAACAGTTGGAATCAAACCAAAACGACAATCGGGCATTTTTATTTTTAGATATACAGTAAAACCGTTCGGACCCCGATATCAAGTTAGAACCAATGCTGGTATAAATAAGTGGCGGCAGCTTAATGCAGGATAAAAGTCATGAAGAAAACTCAAAAGGAATTTCACCCTGCATTCAGCACCCATCTGTCTAAACATATTTATATTCTTCTTGGCTAAAGTTAGAGCATAGGGTCAGATAAGGTGTGTAAATTAAAACATTTTCTAGAATAACTTCTTTATGTATCAACCAAACCCTATGTTGCGAGGATTCTACAGTGTGGTCACACACTAGGATTTTGCGGAGAAAGGACGATTTTAGCATTTAACCCTTCGCTTGCTATTCACGTCAATATACCTACCTGTAAATAGTGAAGACCCAGATGAGACAGCTCCTGCAGGAGCTGTCTCATCAGGGTCTACACTATTTACAAGTTGATTGTGCAACCAGTGCACTCCACAGCAGTGATTTCACAGCGATATACTTTTACACAGTGAAAATATATGTAATTATACAACAGGACATGGGTAAAGAAGGAGAAATGTATTTTAAAATTCAGCAAGAGAAGGGTTAAGTTTGAACCTTTATCTGGATAATGATTACTGGATGATGTTTACTGGATGATGTTTACTGGATGATGTTTACTGTAATATCGAATCTGATTTGTATTTCCAGGTCATCCATTGTTCATGCATCTCTGCTATCTACTTTCAAACTGATCATGACGAACAGGGACTCCAAATCCTACGCTTGTATTCATAGCACGTGCGCATTTAGAACTACAAAGCGAAAGGCCATCTATACCCATTTGCTCCGTACCCACGCCGAGCGCAAGGAGGACTTCGAATGTGAATACTGTTCTACAATTTTTCACGATGAGAACGAGATCGAAAGGCACCTGACAAACGAACATTCCTCGGAGCCGTTCACTTACACGTGCGTGTCGAGAATTGAACACGTGATCAGCAAGTGCGCCAAACTGGGCTCTGAGCGACGTCGTTCTCACACCCCAAGTCAGACAGCAGAAACAAACAAGGACGTTGAACAGCAGGATTTTAAAAGTTTCTTGGTTGAAAACTGGCTGAATGGTGCAGTTAAAGTCAAACATGAGAATGAACTCCAAACCGAGGGCCTTGATGACGATACACTAGAAGATTTGAAACCAAGGACAAAAGCTTCTGTGAATGCCTCCCTAAATAACATAGCTAAAACCGTAAAGATCACGACACCGGATAATATTAAAAAAGAACCCGTTGATCATAACGAAGACGAAGTGAGCTACGAAACCGAAGAAAGTGGACAAGTGACGTCACAGCCAACTGGACTCAAAATCAAGTTGAACTTAAGAAAAATAGCAGAGTGTACCTCTTCTAGGGAGGCGTCGGTGTCTCCACCTCTACTGGAGCGTCACGTGACTTCACCGGATGTAGCTATGGATTCCCCTGATTGTGCTTCAACACTTCCCCCAGATATTACGTATAACAAACCTAACACCAATGTGTCAATACGAGAGAAGGCATCAAAGTATTATGACCGACTTGAGGTGTATCATACAACAGATGAGCACGGCCTACGATGCTGTCCGTTTTGTCCATACAAAACGTCGAAAAACACCATCCGCGTACACTTGTCAGGAATCCATAAAATTCACTTTGTGAAGTGTTCACTGTGTGATTACAAAGCTGCTTTCCCACACCAAATCACACAACACGGAGTCAAATTTCATAAAACCACTAACTTAAACGTCATCCAGCTTTCAAAAGAATCACGCGAAAAGACTATATCAAAATTACAAAAAGGTACAGGCATAATAAAAAGTGAACACTACCTTTCTGAACGTGGTGTAAACCAAACTGAGCCGATAATAGAGAACGACAGGTCGAATTATTCTTTTATCGATGACGTCATTTCAAATGGAAGCTACTCTTCTTCAGAGGAGGAAGATAATTCAGCTTCTATGATGGAGGATAGGCTGTTTAAAGCACCAAAGAGCCAGACAGCAAAGACAGATTATTACAGCATACAGATGGAGAATGGCAAATACATGTTTTGCTGCAATATCTGCACATTTAAGACTCCAGTCAGGGCCACGATTTACACGCACAAATATCGACACGAGCCGAAATCATATAAATGTGGATATTGCGAGTTTGTTTCTTTTCCCAGGTAAGATTCGCCTCATTGGCTATTTTTAGATACAACCGCTTTGAATAAATCTACCGAAAAGGAGCATTCACTAGAGAAAAGGAAAATTTAGAATTTTGTAGTTTGAAGCCATTGTGATAAATAGAGCATTTGCTCCTATAGGAGCAAATGCTCTATTTTTCACAATGGTTTCACAAAGTGACTTCTACAGAGTCGTCAATATGAGGCAATGTGTTAAAAACAAACTCAGACATCTAAACTACTGGGCTGACATGTTTTCGTTTGAAAACACGTTTGCCTTTCTGATACTTAGTAAAGTAAATCTTCTCTTCACACAAGCGGATGCTAAATGTGGTACTTACCTGAACCCTTACAGTGCAGGAAACCAGTCACTAATGTCATTTCAACGGAGGTGTTTGTTTCCAGACATTTTGCTGGTATGACGAGGTTTCCGTTATAACGAGTTTAAATATGAAAGGAACCATATGGCCAGTGTTAAACTAATACCAACAGGTGAACGCTTAATGCAGAACACAAGAAGTGCGAAAAGCTCCCTTTGGGAGCTTTTTGCACTTCTCGTGTTCTGCATTAAGCGACCATCTGTCTTATTGGCATTGTACCTATTTATTCAGTGGTCGTTTAAAAGACTTAACGGTAAGATTTCAATGAGTTTCAATGCATACTGCCAGTATAACGAGGGTGACATTGTAACGAATGTCGGTATAACGAGGGTTCACTGTATACGTTTAGTAGCTGTATGCACACCTTTATCTGTCACTCGAAGAGACAATTATAAAGAGTGGTCACAACATAGGATTCGGTGGAGAAATTGCATTTAGGTATTTGAAGGTTGATCAGGGTTTATATTTTTATTTCCAGTAGTCTCAAATATAATATATCATGTTTTATATCACATATCATATTTTATATCATATATCATATCATATATCATATTTTATATTATATATTATATATCATGTTTTATATCATATATATATGTTTTCAGATCCAATGTTGCACATCATTGTCGATCTAAACACAAGAACCAGCCGGTATCAGTCCTTGATGTGGTGGATGCACCTGTAGACGATCACTCGGACCAGAAGCAATCAGGAGTGCGACACGATAACGGTAATACAGTACAATAATAGTAATAATAATAATAATAATAATAATAATAATAATGATAAGAATAATGATAATAACAATAATGATTATAATAATAAAATAAAGACTTTATTTAAAGATGTATGCTGCTACGAAAAATGCGCATAATACATCTTTAACGAGGGAGCACATTTGGTCAAACCAATCTTTCATTCGGCCCTCACAATACAAAATATTTAAACAAAAGTGATATATAGACTTATCAAACCACATCTGAACAACATGCACGCCTCATCTTGAGAATAATATGCATGTAGTTGCAACAAACCAAACAAAGTAGACTTTGACGAAGTAGCTGCCAGGCCTCCTCGTACGGATCGTAAACAATAAAACCCCTCTAAACCGGACATTCAATTTAGTATAAACATCGGTCTTGCTGCCATATGCTTAGACATATCTAAATTCTTCTCTACTAGAATTTCAGTTTAGAGGGGGTTTACTGTAACATTCTCTAAACGGGATATTTAGTGAAGAAGACTGTAGCTCCTATAAGGAAGGTGACTCTCTCTTGGCATGACTTTTACCATGCATTAAATAGCCGTATATTCTACAAACCGGTTTTTAGTGGTTTTAACGTCGAGTTCAGAGCGTTTTGCTGCGTCTGTAGCCATTGGCAGAGTAACCTATCACAAATAGACATTGTTATCAACTTCAGTGTGTTGTTTTTATTTATCCTGCATTTTTGTTTAAAAATGCAAACAAAACCCAACAATTGGATCCTGGGTGAGATTCTGAGTTATCTTGCATCTCAGTTGGGTACAGTCTGTCTATAAATACAATCGCAAAATCACCAGAGGTTTCACTTCATGAATTTACATGTACAGTAAGACCTCTCTAAAACGGCCACTAAATTGTGTTTATTAGTTGGTATTTAGGGCAGGTGGCTGCTTAAAGCAAGCTGAAAGAAAAACAGAACGCTCTTATAGGAGCGTTCTGTTTTACTTTCACCTTGCTTTAAGCAGCCACCTGCCTTCAACACAAAAAATACTTGATTTAATTTAGTGGTCTTTATAGAGAGGTATTAGTGTACATTATGCATACTAATTATTAATTAGCAAACTTAGCATAATACATTATCATATTATGATATGTTATATATGAATTATGAAACGTTACGATGTGCGTTGACCATTTCCTTGTTGAATATTTATATAAGAAAACATGGCATCATGATTTTATTTATTAAAACGACCTGTTCAGTATTTATATAAGAAGACATGGCATCATGAATTGTTATTAAAACGATTTTTACATGTAAAAATTAATATGTTGTATTGG
The DNA here is from genome assembly GCA_963576725.1 of Azorinus chamasolen. Classification (NCBI taxonomy): domain Eukaryota; kingdom Metazoa; phylum Mollusca; class Bivalvia; order Cardiida; family Solecurtidae; genus Azorinus; species Azorinus chamasolen. Next base: position 10,883,195 of record OY755240.1, read on the forward strand.
TGGAAACTGTACAGTCAGATATATTATAAATTCATAAGTAGACCCAGACCAGATGGCTCCTATAGTGCCCGTCTGATCTGGGTCTACTTTTTTGTTGGAGTTTGAAAAAGCGTGTTTATTAGGTAAAAGGTTAACCGTTTTTAACCCTTATCTTGCTTTGAAAAAAACAACACTATTTGTTCAAATTTGAATCTGCTGCATTATTAACAAACTTTCGGGAAACTATTGACCGATTGACCGAGTGTCAAACTGCTTGGATCCAGATGGGACGTCGAGTTACTTGGGTCCAGATGGGACGTCGAGTTACTTGGATCCATTTGGGATATCGAGTTACTTTAATCCAGATGGGTGTCGAGTTACTTTAATCAAGATGGGACGTCAAGTTACTTGGCGTTTCATCTAGACCCATACTGTTTGCGATTTTGGCGGTTATCAGGACAAGTTCGAAACTGTGTTTCAAAAGTAACCTGCCCACATCTGTATACAATTCTGCAAGAACGTTTTCTACGATGTGTGGCAGTAGTATGCCTATTATCTTTAGCCCTTCGCTTGCTATTCACGTCAATATACCTACCTGTAAATAGTGAAGACTGCAGGAGCTGTCTCATCAGGGTCTGCACTATTTACAAGTTGATTGTGCAACCAGTGCACTCAACAGCAGTGATTGCACAGCGAAATACTTGTACACAGTGAATATATATGTAATTATACAACAGGGCATGGGTAAAGAAGGAGAAATGTATTCAGCAAGAGAATGGTTAAAGGGATAGGTTGGCATTTTTTTTATGTTTTGTCTTGTCGATCCCGATTAGACTGCGGATATACATATATAGCGTTTGATTAGAATGAAGAATAAAGGAGGATATTAAAATATAAACATGGTCATTTCTCTATGAGAAAAGTCTAGAGTAGTCGCGACATAAGGTTCGGCGAAGATGTTTGGGTTTTTTTGGTTTTTAAAAAAAACAAAAAACAAACAACAACACTTGATTTGCACATCTTATGTTTTCCTCTGTTTCTCCAGATAAAATTATTCTTCAACCATCAGATGTAAAGCAGGAGCCAATTGATGACACACTAGGCTCAGAGAAATCATCTCATAACACAAATGCATTAGGACATCAAATGTCTGGCGAAACCTTCAAGGTGAAAACCGTGTGTGTGAACAGACCAATCAATATACCACAAGCGACAAAGACATCCCCGACCATCATTAAGGTGCCCGAGTATAAACGGTCCTTCATTCCAGTTGTCAGTAATCCAAACCAGAAAAATCAGGATTCGAAAAAGAGAAAAACAGCAAACCAGTCTCAGGGCGGATACAAGTTGTCTATAAATAAACTATACCGGTTTAACCCTCTAGGCTCGCCGAAGTATATGTGTGCAAAGTGTCCGTATGCTTGCGACACCCACCCAAAAATGAAGCACCACCTTTACCGACATCGACCCCAGAAGTATAAGTGCCCGTACTGTGAACACAGGAAGTATCCTAGGTATGTTTTATTCCTTTATCAAGAGTCTTGTTTGTTTTATTCCTTTATCAAGTGTCTTGTTTGTTTTATTCCTTTATCAAGTGTCTTGTTTGTTTTATTCCTTTATCAAGAGTCTTGTTTGTTTTATTCCTTTATCAAGAGTCTTGTTTGTTTTATTCCTTTATCAAGAGTCTTGTTTGTTTTATTCCTTTATCAAGTGTCTTGTTTGTTTTATTCCTTTATCAAGAGTCTTGTTTGTTTTATTCCTTTATCAAGTGTCTTGTTTGTTTTATTCCTTTATCAAGTGTCTTGTTTGTTTTATTCCTTTATCAAGTGTCTTGTTTGTTTTATTCCTTTATCAAGTGTCTTTGTTTTATTCCTTTATCAAGTGTCTTGTTTGTTTTATTCCTTTATCAAGTGTCTTGTTTGTTTTATTCCTTTATCAAGTGTCTTGTTTGTTTTATTCCTTTATCAAGTGTCTTGTTTGTTTTATTCCTTTATCAAGTGTCTTGTTTGTTTCAAGTGTCTTGTTTGTTTTATTCCTTTATCAAGTGTCTTGTTTGTTTTATTCCTTTATCAAGAGTCTTGTTTGTTTTATTCCTTTATCAAGAGTCTTGTTTGTTTTATTCCTTTATCAAGAGTCTTGTTTGTTTTATTCCTTTATCAAGTGTCTTGTTTGTTTTATTCCTTTATCAAGAGTCTTGTTTGTTTTATTCCTTTATCAAGTGTCTTGTTTGTTTTATTCCTTTATCAAGTGTCTTGTTTGTTTTATTCCTTTATCAAGTGTCTTGTTTGTTTTATTCCTTTATCAAGTGTCTTGTTTGTTTTATTCCTTTATCAAGTGTCTTGTTTGTTTTATTCCTTATCAAGAGTCTTGTTTGTTTTATTCCTTTATCAAGAGTCTTGTTTGTTTTATTCCTTTATCAAGAGTCTTGTTTGATTTATTCCTTTATCAAGTGTCTTGTTTGTTTTATTCCTTTATCAAGTGTCTTGTTTGTTTTATTCCTTTATCAAGAGTCTTGTTTGTTTTATTCCTTTATCAAGTGTCTTGTTTGTTTTATTCCTTTATCAAGTGTCTTGTTTGTTTTATTCCTTTATCAAGTGTCTTGTTTGTTTTATTCCTTTATCAAGTGTCTTGTTTGTTTTATTCCTTTATCAAGTGTCTTGTTTGTTTTATTCCTTTATCAAGAGTCTTGTTTGTTTCCTTCAGACTTTCATTGATATCTCGTACCTTTAGATCATACAGTAAAACCTCGATTATTCGAATTTTCGGTATAGAAGAATTTAGACCCTTTTAGGCAGGTGGCTGCTTAATGCATGGTGAAAGTCATGCAGAAAGCTCCTAGAGGAGCTTTCTGCATGACTTTCACTATGCATTAAGCTGCCACCTGTCTTAAAGATCGATAATAGTACGTATTTTAGTGTTCGGATAATCGAGGTTTTACTGTATATTGATTTCTCCTTCTTTTATGCCTTACAACGAGTTCTCCTTTTAGACCATACACTGATTTCTCCTACTTTAGCCAGTACATTAATTTATCTTTCTTATGACTGTAAAGCGGTCCTCTTTCGTTTAGAAAATACAATCATTTCTCTTTCGTTTAGATCGTTATGTCAGTTCTGTTTCCTTAACCTATTAACTCATAGGCTATTTTAAGATACAACATCTTTGAATAAATCTACCGAAAAGGAGCATTTACAAATGCTCTATTTATCACAATGGTTTCACAAAGTGACTTTTACAGAGTCGTCAAAAGTCGTCAATATAAGGGAATGGGTTAAGGTCGTATATTGATTTCTGTTTCATTTAGACCGAACAGTGACTTCTCTTATTTCTCGTACGTCAAGTGGTTTATTTCTTACACGAAGGTGTATATATATACACATGTATATATACATGTATATCAGTCTCCCCCAGTGATAAATAAACATATATAGATATCCGTGCTTTGGCTTAAACCTGGAAAAATAATAGTTGCATACAATTGGATTCGGTTCGAGCAAGTTTATAAGAAAACATGAACGATTTTCAAAGGGCTTGGAATCCTGACTAGGAGAAAACCCCAATAAGCTTTTAAAATACACTTCTCCTTCTTTACTCATGCCCTGTTGTAAAATTACATATATCTTCACTGTGTACAAGTATAGCGCTGTTCAATCACTGTTGTGGAGTGCACTGGTTGTAAATTGTGCAGACCCTGATGATACAGCTCATGCAGGTGTTGTCTCATCTGGATCTTCACTATTTACAGGTAGGTATATTGACGTGAATAGCAAGAGAAGGGTTAACATGGTTAATATATACTTTTTCAAATAAAAATGGTTTAAACTAAACGATCGTCAGATTGTAACAGTGATTTGTGTCAATGGCAGCTTAGTATAGGACGTCTGTTCTGGGTATACTCGGTTTGCAGATGCGTGAAACGTTTTAGGCGTTTGTAAGAAGAAAATGGTTAACAGTAGGTAAAAAAAGAAATTGACTCCTTGGTCCCAAACCTAAGCTAGTGGAAGATCGTCCGTTAGGTGTTTCGGCAAGCGTAACTACTTGGCAGTTTCCTTCAAGTTCGTTAAAGTACCACGTTTTCATTTGTTCAACAATGCAGTTTTTACTAGTGTGATTTGTCCGGACGAAGTTGGCATTAGATGTACTGCAAATGTAGTGTCTCAGTGTGCCTCATTAATTATTCATACTGGATGACAACATTAAAGCCGATACAATTTCTAACTTTTCAATCATCTTATGTTTCAAAATGCATCTAGTTTCTCAAAATTACATTGAAATCAATATTCCCGATTCTGCAACGTCAATATGGTGTCCGCCGTGCTATTTACGAGGTTATTTACGTTGAAATCCGCCTAGGTGTTTCGATTGACGTTTGTTCATTACTTCATTGACGCGACTTTTAACCCTTTCACCGCCAATGTCGCAAAAATGCACCACGACAAATAGTGCAGTCTCAGATCAGACGCCGCCTTGAAAAGGCGGCGTCTGATCAGGGACTTCACATTTTGTCTCAATTCATATTTCTTTATCCTTTGAAATTTGCATTTATGTCATTTCCTTTTTCACCGAATGATTTAACAAAACTGGTTTGCAGACGACAACTAGAAATTGGCTCCGAAAGAGTTAAAGACTTTGCAAACAGAGTAGAATCAGACAAGACGGCTCCTATAGGCTCATTCCGATCAGAATCTGCTCTGTTTTACAGAATCATAGATCTGATTCTTAAGTTTATGCTGTGGTAAATATTATGTGCTTACGTGTATGTGTATAATGTCATTATAAATGATCAAGGTAATTGATATTCATGTATACAGTATAATCTCGAAAATTCGAAATTTAAATTTAGAAGAATTCAGACCCTTGTAGGCAGGTGGCTGCCCTTAGGAAGCTTTGTGCACGACTTTCACCCTGCATTTAGCTGCCCAATGTCTTAAAGATTGATACTTATATCAGTTATATGCATTTGAGACTATTTGATATTTTACTGTACATTATTTATTTCATGCATATTCCTGTAGTACAGGGTTCATGTAATACAGTAACTATGTGCTTACAGGTCGTATGTTGTACGTCACGTGCGAGATACTCACCGCGGGAAGCCACTCCGTGTGATAGACCTGTCCAAGGGAAGCCAGTCATTCGATGATGAAGATTTCACGGATGACATCACTGATTACGTCGGAAATATGGACGAAAACGAGAATTTCGACCAAGAAATTAATACTGGAATTGGTAAGTGCAGTAAAAAACACTCTCAACTTGAATTCTATCAGAGAAGAATTATTAATGCAGGGTGAAAGTCATGCAGAAAGCATTCAGCTGTCACCTGACTCTAATTGAACGTCCGGTTTAGAGGGGTTTTAGTGTAATTATGCTGACAGCCAACTTTATATAATGGAAACTTGCTGAACCCTTTCCCCATAGAAACGACTTTGACACCTTTTTGCCAACAGAATAGACCTAGACCTGACGGCTGTTCTATAAATCTCCTGGCCAGGCAGGGTTTTTGCTGTTTCATGATGTCATTTTAACATTCACCTAATTAATATTCATATATTCAGTATTTCTGGCCTGAATATTCATGAGGGAACTAATTAACACATTCCATCATGTTTATGATTTTTTGCGTCGCTGTAAAATTCACGTTTTGAAACCATTTTGATATCTAAAAGGTTCCGTCTAATATAGCCTATGAGGTAAAGGGTCTAAATATAGCCTATAGGGGAAAGGGTCTAAATATAGCCTATGAGGTAAAGGGTCAAAAGCATATATGCAAAACAGAGAAGACCCAGATCAGACGGCTCCTATAGAAGCTGTCTTATCAGAGCCTGTTCTGTCTGCTAATGGATTTTAAAAGGTCTGCTTCCTGACTTGCTAAATTACTTACAACGTTCTACCTTTCATATTTCATTATAACTATTTTGTTTATGAATATTCAGTAGGTAAATAAACAAATAACAGGGAAAGGTTTAACCGTTTAAACTCTTGATTTCGTTTTCAAAGTGGAAAGGTCGAGTACTGTGCAATAATTTAGTCTGTTCAATATAGCACGATATCATTTGCGACAAGATTCTGGAAGAGAATGGAGTGCAGACTTTGATCAGAGCGCCTCTTGACAAGCAGTGTAGACCTTGATTGGAGTGCCTCAGATGGGTTCCCTTAACCCATTCCCCCATATTGACGACTTTTGTCGACTCTGTAAAAGTCACTTTGTGAAACTCCTTTAGGAGCAAATGCTCTATTTACCACAATGGTTTCAAACTACAAAATTCTAACAATTTCCTTTTCTCTAATTAATGCTCCTTTTCGGTAGATTAATTCAAAGAGGTTGTATCTAAAAATAGCCTATGAGGTAATGTGTTCAACATGCGTACAGTCAACTCTGTAATATGAATATTCATGGGGTAATGAGTTGATTTCTTTTCAGACATGGAGGAGGCTCTAAGCTTGAGCATGCAGCAAACAATGGACCAGTATGCCGCAAATAACAGCAGCGCCTCAACGAATGCAAGCAGTGCTGAAACTGACACCAAAGCAACGGTCAAACAAGAACCAATGGAAAGCGACGAACTGAACGGTCACCTTAATGACACAAGCGATGCTGGAAATCATTTAACTGTCAAACCTACTGCAGATAGACTGCTGGCAGACCGACTAAAACTGAACTTGAGCAATGATCTCAGCGACAAGATGTTTTCCGAGACGCCGGACGTGAGTCCAAACTTCAGCGAGACTGTATACACATCAACTCCGTTGATCGAATCTATTATAAACAACGGACAGTTCCCAGCCTCGCCGAAAAGCGCGCCTAAAAACTTTGAGCGAAAGAAGAGCCTGAAGGATTACCGAATTAATTTCGGAGAAGGTCTCCGTTACAGCTGCAATAAATGCAATTATGGAACGGATAACTACAAAACGATCCACAATCACATGTACAGGCATGAGTCTCAGCGTTATCAATGCCCGTACTGTGGCTACAGAAGGTCACCCAGGTATAGCATTGCTCATTAATCCATTGATTGCTGCATTATGGAGTGGCCTATCCGCGTTTATACAAATACAGTTTATCACATAATCTGCCTTGTGAGAGTGCCGTAACAGAGTGCCGTAAATCGCTGAAATGCACTAGCGCATTTTTTTATGCAAATTAGCAATCGTTAGTCAATCGTAGCGCTCATTTAAGCGTTAGGCAATAGTAGCGCTATTAAACTCGTTTACTATAATGGATATGACACTTGCTAAAGCTCGTTTCATATTATTATAGTAAACTCGTTGCATAAAAACAATTTGTAATGAACACTCATTTACGACCATACTAATTTGTTTCGATATTTCAAAAATCGAGTCATCCGATTTCTCATCTGGCCAATATCTCAACGTCTTAGCTTAACGCAGATCTGAAGTAATGCTGAAAGCTCGTATAGGCGCTTTCAGCAGTACTAAGGGCCTGCATTATTGAAAGTGTCAGATGTGTTTCTATACATGCGTAGTAATACATTTTAGAACAGTTCTGTATTGTAAATTTTTGAAGGACATCACTAGTTACTCTGAGTTATCCGAACGTTCAAGATTTTTCTGAGCTCCAAACATCGAGGTTCAAGTGCAGTTGAACTTCGATAACTCGAACTCGGATAACTCGAACTTCGGGATAACTCGAACAAAAAATTAAGTCTTTCCTAAACTTACAATGCAGAATTGCTCTAAAATGAATCGCAACAGATGTCTAGAAACACATTTGATAGCTTAATACAGGTCTAAAGTAATGCTGAAAGCTCCCATAGGAGCTTTCAGCATTACTTTAGGCCTGTATTAAGCTGAAGCTTTGAAAATTTGTTCAGGTTTGATATCGAATGACTCGAACCTCTGTTATCTCGAACTAATATGGATGGTCCCTTGAAGTTCTAGTTATCGAAGTTCAATTATATGTGCAACATACGTGCTAATTCGACATACTTACATGTACACATTCTCTTTCGTGGGTTAATTTCACGCATGGCATGTCCTTGTCAGCCATTGTTGTGTACACCTACTCTAGTCTAATCAGTGTCTGCTCTTTGGTTATGCAATAACATAGATTTGCAGGAAGTTTGCAAAGGAATATGATGCAACTTCGATATCCGGAACTATTCGGGATAATTAATAATACAAATTTGGCCATTCCAAAATGTACTATAGATCTACATGTACAGTAAAACCTCTCTATAACGGCCACTAAATTACATCAAGTATTTTGTGTTAAAGGCAGGTGGCTGCTTAAAGCTAGGTGAAAGTAAAACAGAACGCTCCTATAGGAGCGTTTTGATTTACTTTCACCTTGCTTTAAGCAGCCACCTGCTCTAAATACCAACTAATTAACACAATTTAGTGGCCGGTATAGAAAGGTTTTACTGTACATAACTGTATAATTGTTCTAAAATGTATCACTAGATAAATCCAAAGGTGCCCGACGCATGCTTGGATTCACCCATAGACAACCCCCACCCCACCCAAAAAAAAAAAAATTAAAAAAATGTGATCGAAGTATGTTCAACTAGCCTAAAACTATCTATTTGAACCCTTAACCACTCCGAAAAACAAGAAAAACACGACCCGGAAAAAAATTCCTTTCGGGTCTATATATGTATTGAAAGGTATCTAACTTCGACAGATCAGCGGCGGAAAATACAACAGTCATGTTTTTCAAACTCTTACAGCAAAGCCAATTCACCACCGATTTCAATCATTTTGGTCTTGATCCGTTCCAAATTCCATATGCTAAGCGGCACAGTTAGTGCTTTCCTTAAATATTGCTCCGTCTTGTCGCTGCAAGACCGCGAATTTGAACGCTAGAGCGAAACGATGTGACTCCCGCCTGGATGCATAGACGTATATAGGGGGATCTGTATTAGTTAATCTTTTCAACAAAAACAGGAATTATGGTGAAACACTATCGAAAAACATTAAACTCACCGCAATTAAAACGGCGCTTACTATTTCCAGTCTGCTACGAGGAGCCAGTTTTCTTTCCCCAACTTTCTTTTTGAACGGATGCGACCATTTTGCTGTGACCCGGCTCATAAACTATTAGATATGCAAATTGACTACTACTTCCGGGCCACAGCGAAATGGCCATCTCCGTTCAAAACGAACGTAGGAGAAAGAAAACTGGCGTCTCATATCAGACTGGAAATAGCCAACATCGTTTTAACTGCGGTGAGTTGAATGTTTTTCGAATGTGGTTCAGCATAATTCGCGTTTTTGTTGAAAAGTTAAACGAATACAGATCCCCCTATATACATGTACTTCTATGCATCCTGGTGGGAGTCACATCGTTTCGCTCTAGCGTTTTTTTCAAATTCGCGGTCTTGCAGCGACAAGACGGAGCAATATTAAAAAAAATCACTAACTGTGTCGCTTAATATATGGAATTTGGAACGGATCAAGACCAAAATGATTGAAATCGGTGTTGAATTGGCTTTGCTGTAAGACTTTGAAAAACATGACTGTTGAATTTTCCGCCGTTGATCTGGCGTAGTTAGATACCTTTCAATACATATATAGACCCGAAAGGAAATTTTTTTCCGGGTCGTGTTTTTCTTGTTTTTCGTAGTGGTTTAGGGTTCAAATAGATAGTTTTAGGCTAGTTGAATATACTTCGATCACAATTTTTTTTTAATTTTTTTGTTTTTGGGGGGGGGGGGGGGGGTGTTCTATGGGTGAGTCCAAGCATGCGTCGGACACCTTTGGATAAATCTAGAAGTGCATGTGACGGCTTAGTACAGGTAAAAAGTAATCACTTTAGACATACATTAAGCTGTGAACTTGAGAAATTGTTCAGATTTGAAATCGGATGTTATCTCTTGAGATTTCGAATTTCAGCTGTATATAATTTGCTAAAATCGAATTGTCTCCACCAAACCCTATGTTGCGACCATTCTAAATGACGATTTTAGAGTGGTCAAACCATAGGGTTTAGTGGAGAAATAAAAGAGCTATTCTTGAACATGTTTTAATTTACGCGTCTTATATTGGTTACTAGTACATTCAACATACTTAGCTTTACGTACGTGTATATAGGCCCGACAAGTCCCTTTTTGAACAGATTCTATAGCCCAATGATAATCTTTATAACAGAGAAGACCGTGTTCAGACGACTCCTACAGGCGCCGCTGGTCTGGGGCCAGTCCGTTTGCAATTGCATTGAAATGTGTATTTATGGAGTAAAGTGATACATGTATGCTTAAAACTGCACAGTAGTTGTAGGTGTTCACCTTGCTTTTGCAGATCGTTTGTCGAGAACCACATACGGGAAGTGCATAAGGGGAATCCTGTGATAGTAACGGAACTGACAGAAAATCTTGGATTAGATATTCCAGCTGGTAAGATGATTAAACTGTATCCCACAACAATACGAAGGTTTACTCAAATTCTGAGTTACTTGAACGCATAACTGCATGAATCTTCATGTGAGAAATAATGACGTCATGAATAAGTAAAACCTCTCTATAACGGCCACTCAATTGTATTAATTAGTTGGTATTTAGGACAGGTGGCTGCTTAAAGAAAGGTGAAAGTAAAACAGAACACTCCTATAGGAGCTTTCTGTATTACTTTCACCTTGCTTTAAGCAGCCGCCTGCCTTTAAGACACAATACTTAGTGGCCGTTATAGAGAGGTTTAACTGTACTGTTTTCAAGGACAAGGGAATTTGGGGCCATGTTGAAAACTTTGTAATCTGATCTAATGGGATAAGGCTTTATGTAGCGGGTCAAGAATGAAAGTAGTGGAACACCGGTTAAGATAAGGATAAGGGTTACTGTAGTGGGATAAGGGTTAAGGTGGGATATAGTGGTTAAGGTATATTCGGACTCAAGGTTGTGGTGTGATGGTTATGGTAGTTGGATAAGGGTTAATGTAGCTAGCTAAGAGCAAAGGTAACTGAATATTGGTTAATATACATGGGTAAGGGTTAAGGTAGCGGAATAAGGTTTAAGGTAGCGAGATCAGGCTTAATGTAGCGGGGTCAGGGTAAATCGAAAGGTACTGGTTATAGGTAATCACGTGGCTCATTGCAACAAGACATGTGTGTGCCTTCTGGCGATCATGGCGGTGAAAGGCAGAATGGAGAATGAAGGTGAGGACGGAAGCTATCCATATACTAGAATAACTTTCAACAATCCACTTTTTAGCTCACCGGAGCCGAAGGCTCAGGATGAGCTATTGTGACCGCGATCCGTCCGTCATCCCGCGTCCGTCGTCCGTCGTCCGGCGTCCGGCGTCCGTCGTCCGGCGTCCGGCGTCCGTCTACATTTTCAAACGACATCTATGAAAGTACTGACTCGATTTTAACCAAATTTTGTCAGAAGCATCAGTGGCTAGGAAGAACGAAATGTTGTTCACATTATGGCCCCGGATCAAATAATGGCCCCGTCCATGGGCTTATCAGTTTTTCATAGGAAAATCTTTAAAAATCTTCTTCTCTGAAACTGATAGGCCTAGATCTTTGATATTTGGTATGTAGCATGATCTAATGGTCCTCTACAAAGATTATTCAAATTATGACCCCCGGGCCAAAAATGGAAAATCTTTTAAAATCGTTTTCTCTGAAACTGTAAGGCTTAGACCTTTGATATTTGGTATGTAGCATGATCGTATGGTCCTCTACAAACATTGTTCAAATTATGACACCCGGGCCAAAAATTGCCACGCCCAAGGACTTATCAGTTTTTCATAGGAAAATCTTTAAAAATCTTCTCCTCTGAAATTGTAAGGCGGCCTAAGGCCTAGACCTTTGATATTAGGTATGTAGCATGATCTAATGGTCCTCTACCAAGATTGTTCAAATTGTGACCCCCGGACCAAAATTGGCACCGCCCAAGGGCTTATCAGTTTGGAAAATCTTAAAGAAAATTCGCCTCTGAAACTGTAAGGCCTAGACCTTTGATATTTGGTATGTAGCATGAACTAATGGTCCTCTACAAAGATCGTTCAAACTATGACCCCTGGGCAAAAAATGGCCCCACCCATGGGCTTATCAGTTTTTCATAGGAAAGTTTTTAAAAATCTTCTTCCCAGAAATTATGGCCTAGACCTTTGATATTTGTTATTTAGCATGATCTAATGGTCCTCTACAATCATTGCTCAAATGATGATACCGGACCAAGAATGGCCATGCCCAAGGGCTTATCAGTTTTTTAGCTCATCTGAGCAAAGCTCAGGATGAGCTTTTGGGAGACTTGAATGTCTGGCGTCCGTCGTCCGTCGTCCGTCGTGCGTCGTCCGTCGTCAACAATTTGCTTGTGAACACTCTAGTGGTCACAATTGTAGTCCAATATTCATGAAACTTGGTCAGAATGAATGTCTTGATAAAATCTCGGACGAGTTCGAAAGTGGGTCAAGTAAGCTTAAAAACTAGGTCACTAGGTCAAATAGTAGGAAAACCTTGTGAACCCTCTAGAGGTCGCATTTTTAGCTCAATTTTCTTGAAACTTGGTCAGAATGATTGTCTCGATAAAATCTCTGAGGAGTTTGAAAACTGGGTTACGTGGCGTTAAAAACTAGGTCACTAGGTCAAACAGTAGAAAAATCTTGTGAACACTCTAGTGGTCACTATTTTAGTCCAATCTTCATGAAACTTGGTCATAATAAATGGCTTGATAAAATCTAGGATGAGTTCCAAAGTGGGTCAAGTGGGGTTAAAAACTAGGTCACTAGGTCAAACAGTAGAAAAATCTTGTGAACACTCTAGTAGTCACATTTTTTGTCCAATCTTCATGAAACTTAGTCATAATTATTGTCTTGATAAAATCTCAAACAAGTTTGAAAGTGAGTTATTTGGGGTTAAAAACTAGGTCACTAGGTCAAATAGTAGGAAAACATAGTGAACATTCTAGAGGTCACATATATAGCCAAATCTTCATGAAAATTGGTCAGAATGATTGTCCTAATAAAATCTTGGACAAGTTTGAAAGTGGGTTATGTGAGGTCAAAAAGTAGGTCACTGGGTCATATCTTAGAAAAATGTAGTTAACACTCCAGCGGCCACATTTTTAGCCCAGTCTTCCTCAATCTTGCTCAGAGTGTTTGTCTTGGTGATATCAAGGTTGAGTGTGATCATGGGTTGGATGGGAATAAAAAGTAGGTCACAAGGTCAAATCTTAGAAAAATTACTCTAGAAGGCACATTTTTAGCCCAATCTTCATTGGTCAGAATCATTGTCTTGATAAAATTAATATACTAAATCTTTGAAAATCTTGTTCTGCAGAACCACTGCTCATGATCCACTATCAACATTGTTCAAGTATTGTACCTAAGGTCAATATTGGCCCTACCCATGGGCTACCCAGCAAAAATCTTAAATGGTAATCAGATGAGCGATTAAGGGCCATCTTGGCCCTCTTGTCATAGGAATTTTGATATTTGGTATGTAGCATGATCTAATGGTCCTCTACAAAGATTGTTCAAATTGTGGTCCCCGGACCAAAAATGGCCCCGCCCAAGGGCTTATCCGTTTTTCATAGGAAAATCTTTTAAAAATTTCTGAAACTGTAAGGCCTAGACTTTTGATGTTTGGTATGTAACATAAACATGATCTAATGGTCCTCTACAAATATGTAGCTTTGGTTTGTGGTCCTCTGCCAAGAATATTCTACTTACGACCCTGACCTCTTGGCGAAACTTGGCCCTGCCTTGGGGCTTATCAGTTTTTCATGGGACAAGTATGAAATACTATTTTTCTCTGACACCATAAGGCTAGACCTTTAATTAATGTCATACTGCTTTGCCTTGTGGTTCTCTACCAAGGTTGTAAAATGTTATCTCAGTCGAGCGCTTCAGGGCCTCATGACCCTCTTGTTTATGTAAGAAAAAAATATTGTACGATGAACGCTGTGATTTTTTACATTGGGAGAAACTGACGAATTAGAAGTATATTATTCCACACGCAAAACAGAGCGGACAATGATCGGACGACTTCCTCAGGGGCCGTCTGATCTTGGTCTCCTCCGTTTTGAAGGTGTCCAGAATCGTATTTATGAGGTAAAGGATTAACTCTTTCACCGCCGAAGTCTTGTCAGGATCTAAACTGTTTGACACACTAGAGAAGACATTAAACGAAAGTCCATTCTGAACCTTAAAGCAGACGACAGCGTTCACAGACCAAAGTGTATGCAGACGATAATTATTTGGCGCATAAAGAAATAAAGACACAAAATAAGACATTTGATAAACACAGATCTAGCTGTCCTAATATCTTTAAAATTGTATGCCAATTTAGATGCTCAATACATGTATATCTATCTATCTATCTACCTAATCTATCTATCTATATATCTATCTATCTATCTATCTATCTATCTATCTATCTATCTATCTATCTATCTATCTATCTATCTATCTATATCGATCCATCCATCCATCCGTCAATCAACCAATCCATCTATCTAGTTAGAATAGTCTATCAGCAAATCTTGTCATAATGCAGTGTGAATGTCATGCAGAAATCTCCTTTTGTCAGCTTTCTACGTGCCTTCCACTATGCATTCAGCTGTCTTTAAATCCAGTATCGGTACTAATTTCAGAAACAGGTTTAGGGAGTTCTTTACTGTACAGTAAACCCCCTCTTAACCGAACCTCCAGCGTGGTATAAATACAGTAAACCCCCTCTTAACTGAACCTCCAGCGTGGTATAAATACAGTAAACCCCCTCTTAACCGAACCTCCAGCGTGGTATAAATACAGTAAAACCCCTCTTAACCGAACCTCCAGCGTGGTATAAATACAGTAAAACCCCTCTTAACCCAACCTCCAGCGTGGTATAAATACAGTAAAACCCCTCTTAACCGAACCTCCAGCGTGGTATAAATACAGTAAACCCCCTCTTAACCGAACCTCCAGCGTGGTATAAATACAGTAAAACCCATCTTAACTGAACCTCCAGCGTGGTATAAATACAGTAAACCCCCTCTTAACCGAACCTCCAGCGTGGTATAAATACAGTAAACCCCCTCTTAACTGAACCTCCAGCGTGGCATAAATACAGTAAACCCCCTCTTATCCGAACCTCCAGCGTGGTATAAATACAGTAAACCCCCTCTTAACTGAACCTCCAGCGTGGTATAAATACAGTAAACCACCTCTTAACCGAACCTCCAGCGTGGCATAAATACAGTAAAAACCCTCTTAACCGAACCTCCAGCGTGGTATAAATACAGTAAACCCCCTCTTATCCGAACCTCCAGCGTGGTATAAATACAGTAAACCCCCTCTTAACCGAACCTCCAGCGTGGTATAAATACAGTAAACCCCCTCTTAACTGAACCTCCAGCGTGGCATAAATACAGTAAACCCCCTCTAAACTGAACCTCCAGCGTGGCATAAATACAGTAAACCCCCTCATAACTGAACCTCCAGCGTGGTATAAATACAGTAAACCACCTCTTAACCGAACCTCCAGTGTAGTATAAATACAGTAAAACCACTTTAAACCAGACTTCCAGTGT
This sequence comes from Azorinus chamasolen, assembly GCA_963576725.1. Lineage (NCBI taxonomy): Eukaryota > Metazoa > Mollusca > Bivalvia > Cardiida > Solecurtidae > Azorinus > Azorinus chamasolen. The sequence continues at coordinate 10,898,650 of OY755240.1, forward strand.
AGTATAAATATATGTCATGAAGACAGGTGGCAGCTTAATGCATAGAAGTATCTAAACTATTCATACTAGAATTCCAGTTTAGAAGGGTTTTACTCCATTGGGATTTTTTTCATGATTTCACCAGTCATGTTGTCATTTGTTTTAGGGTCGCCTAGACAGTGTGTGAACTTCAAACGTAAAGAACCTAGTACACCCCATACGACGGCATCATCAGTCAAGAGACTGAAGGGAAATAACTCTGATAGGACTGCATCTAAGATGCACGTTAAATGGCCTGCCCCTAAGCCTGCGGCCAGGGTTAACATATCGACACAGCAGTCGTCTGCCGCGTCCTTAAAACAGGAAGCTACAAGTCCAAACAAAGGTCCTTCCAGTGGACCGTCATCGCCCTCGACTGTGGAGGAGAGTCAGTCTGGTAGTACTTGTGAGACAAATACAAACAGCCACTCCCCTGGTCTCCGCTTCAAGGAGGCTTCGAGAGTCACGTTTAAGACCATGTACAAATGCGTGTTTGATCCAGAAACCTGTAACCATATATCGAAAGACAAGTCCAAAATGAAGCAGCATTTATTTATGCACGTAGAATACAAACCCTGGACGTGTGACTTCTGTGATATGACTGCAAGTCAGTCATCCCACATCAAGAACCACGTGAGATCAGAACACCGTGGTGTATCAGACATGTCGTTTAAGTACAAAAAACATAATTATCTGGAAAAACACATAGACGGGTTCCTCGCTAAGAGCCTTTTCACGGTACCAGTCAATGAATACCGTAGGATTATGGATATGAAAGGGTTCACGAAAACCGTTCAGCGACCCGCGTTTAAACGTGATGTTGAGGGGTTTGTAGTGTGTCCATATTGTGACTACAAGACTAAGGGTGGCGTCATGAATGACCACGTCAAAACGAAACACATGCAGGCGAGGTTCAAGTGTCATTGGTGCGAGTACCGAGCCTTTTATAGGTCAGAGGTCAGGAAACATCACCGAAAAGAGAAGAGTCACCTGAATCTAGAGTTCAAAACACTAGAACTGGATTTGTCCCAGGTGCTCAATAGAAATGGTATGTATTTGTATTTTACATCTTCACAATCAATGGTATGTATTTGTATTTATTTGTATTTTACATCTTCACAATCAATGGTATGTATTTGTATTTTACATCTTCACAATCAATGGTATGTATTTGTATTTATTTGTATTTTACATCTTCACAATCAATGGTATGTATTTGTATTTTACATCTTCACAATCAATGGTATGTATTTGTATTTTACATCTTCATAATCCTTGTTAACCTTTCACTCCATATTATAGTTTCACATCTTAAATATGTCGTTGATTGAATTGTTATAATTGTACTTAAAAAAGACAACTTTTGGCCACGGCAGACACTTCGCTAACATTACAGTGCTATTCAGTTTAACCCATTCCCCCATAAGCTATTTTTAGAAACATCCTCTTTGAATAAATCTACCGAAAAGGAGCATTAACTAGAGAAGAGGAAAATTTTAGAATTTTGTAGTTTGAAACCATTGTGATAAAAAGAGCATTTGCTCCTATAGGAGCACATGTTCTATTTATCACAATGGTTTCACAAAGTGACTGTAACAGAGTCGTCAAAAGTCGTCAATATGAGAGAAAGGGTTAATAAATATTCGCTGCATTTATACGCTTTTGCATGTTTTTGCAAAAAGTATATACCAGATCAGTCCGCTCCTACAGAAGCCATCTGGTCAGCGTCTGCTCTGTTTACTGTTGATATAGTATAGATGTGATTCTGCAGTTTACTGAAACTTTACTTCATTGCCGAAATGCCTTTGTCAATGTTATATTACAACTTATTATATAATTTACATTCATGGTGTCGTTATTTCTTACATTTATATTCATAGAATAAATTGATAAGCAAACAGGACAGACATACTTTCTTAAATAGTGGTTTGGTCTTGGTATCTTGTGTTTATAAAGGCGTAATTCGGCGTCTCTGTGAGGACAGTGGTTATTCTTCAGCATTTTTATACGCATAACGAAAAAACGGTTTTGTTAAAGCATGCAGCTCTCATACCTCCTTCATTGACCGGTCCATCCAGCCATCCATCCGCATATCCATTCATTTGTTAGCAAGCAGCTCACAACTATGAGCTGTTTAATTTTCAAACAGTTTCCTTAATTTGTTTGCAATGGTGGAGTTGGTGGTATCGCGGTGGTAGTGGTTGTGGTGTTGGAGGTGGTTGTAGCACAGTGGTAGTGGTGGTGTAGGAGGCGGTGGTACCTTGATGGCAGTGGTTTGTTTAGTCATATTTTATTGTAAATTGTCAACAATATACAAACATTCATGAACACAATAAACAGTTAAATCATGTAGACAATACTTTATGTATGTAATATAGATGACAATACAAACGGGTTGGACCACAAGTTTTACCAACATTAGAAATCGGCCCGTCCCTAGATATCATGGTATTATCAGATTAAACCAACCGGTGTATTTCTGTCACCGACAGAAATAAAAAAAAAAGCACTAGTAAAAAGAAGACATCAGTTATGCTCAACCAAAGTTATGGCAGTGATTGTGGTGAACTACGGTGGTGGTGGTGGTGCTGGTACCACGTTGGTAGTGGTTGTGGTGTTCACATTTTGTCCGTCTTACTGTCTGTTAGTTCAGAAGGAAACATAGTTGAAAGGCGTTAATTATACAGTTTTCAATAATAGCTCCCTTTTCTCCACCAATTCCAATGTTGTGACTATTCTTTGAATCGTCTCGAGTAAGAGTGGTCACAACGCAGGGTATTGTTTACCCGTATAGTTTACAGCTCGAATGAGTGTTCACAACACAGGGTTAGGTTTAAGACTTCAAAAAGTTGTAACAGCATAGGGTTTGGTTTAAGATTCTAAACAGTAGTCACAGCATCAGGTTTGGTTTACGATTCTAAAGAGTTGTCACAACATAGGGTTTGGTTAACAATTCTAAGGAGATGTCACAACAGGGTTTGGTTTAAGATTTCAAAGAGTTGTCACGACATAGAGTTTGATTTAAGATTCCCAAAGAGTTTTCACAACATAGGGTTTAGTTTATGACTCTAAAGAGTTGCCATAGCATAAGGATTGATTGATGATACACTTTTATTGAGTCACAAAAAAGTGTGATATTTTGGCATGATTGATACAGTGCTCCCTCCCTACAACGACCCTCTCAATAACGATTCCCTCCTTACAACAACGCATGTCACTGTTTCCGAAACAACAAGGCTCCAGAAGCAACTTTTTTCATCGTATTTTACTTTTGCCCCAATCAAACCCTATGCTGTGACCACTCTTTAGAATCGTCACTTTGTGACGATTCTAAAGAGTGGTCACAACATAGGGTTTAATTGAGGCATAACGGTTTTAGTTCTTGAAATAAACTTTATCTGGGGATCTGCACAAAAGCTAATTATGTTTGATTTTCCCTCCCTATAACAACTCCCTCTGAACAACACATACAATCGTTGTATCCCAAAGGGTGTCGTTGTAGGGAGGGAGCACTGTATAAGCTACCACATGCCTATCAGTCACGGAATTAGACATCTGTTTAGTGGTCGCTTAAGCGCCATTGCACTTTAGTTTTATCTGATTAATTCTGTTTTTGTCAGATCTACCTGAAGAGATCCAGTGCAACTTTGATGCTGAGAACAGTTGTCCAACCGATGAGGATGTAGACAGGACAGTAGGTGACGAGGCACAGTTGGACTATACAGTCGACAATAATTCCAGTGCAGACTGTACAGATAGTGACTGCGATATGTCATCCAACAGCTCCTCTATTGATGACATAAATGACGTTGATAAAGGAGAAGAATCATCTGTTGACTTGAAGTGCGCAACGGATTCATTCCTACATGATTCAGACAACAAATTACGTAAGTCTGAACCGGTACAGGCAGTGCCTGATATGAAGACTGAAAATTTAGCTGGTACTCCGTATATTGAAGTTGTCGAGGAGTGTATAATGAAACATACCACAAGTAACAGACAGAATACAGAAAAACTACAAAATAAGTTCAGTTGCGGACATTGTTCATTTGCTGCGTCGCTGAGAGTTAAGGTTAAAATGCATTGCTCAAAGAAGCACCCAGGTAGTGATGTAAGTGTTGTAGAACCTAATGCTGTAAAAGGTACGGCAAGGACGACTACTAGAGACGAGAATATCCATCTAGGAGTAGGAGAGCATATAACACGTGTAGATGCAAATGATTGGAAAGGAACAAAATTTGAACACGATCTCAGACGAGCTGGGGTCTCAAAATTGAATCTTGCCTCCCTTTTCCCTAGAGCGAAAAAGATAAGAAGTGACGAGGGAACAGTGATAAACAGTGGCGAAAACAATAGAAGTGAGGATGAAAAAGGGAGTCAGGATGAGGGGGCTCATGTGGAGAGATTTGATACTGACACAATAAAGAGTGTCAGAAATCACTCCATTGTTAAGAGTTCTTCTCCACAGAAATCAGATGTTCGGCTAACAGGTTCGTTAAAATGCAGTAATGAGCCAGAATTTAAAGTTCCGAAGGCGCCATCTCCAATACTAAGAACAACGGATAAAACTAAAAAAGTTAAACCCACCGATAGTGACAGACCAATGCCCACTCGGAAAGATATAAATCAGCAACGTTCTTACAAAACTTATGAAAAGGAAATCGCACAAGTTGGGTTTGAGCAAATGAATGGCACTTCACCTGATGTTTTTAATTCTCACAATATTAAATCTGAGCCAAATGACAGTTTTGCATCAATTGACAAAACTGACATTATTGTAGAACCTTTAGAACCACTTGATACTGAACATGGACGTTTTTGTCTTGAGAGTGATTATTCAATTAACCAAGGTGAGGCTGTATTTGAACAAAACTTACACAAAGCAGAGGATATCTGCAACACACATTCAGCACAGCAAGATGAAAACATCAAAATAAAGGAAGAAAGTGTTGATAAAACTGAAATGGAGCCGACTGATGGGGAAGTAATCATTCTCAAAACCTTTCCTAACTTAACTCCTGTAGTTCTTGAACTGGAAGAGTCTCCTGAATATGAAACAAATAAATCAGCTCCTTGAATAAAATAAAACACAACATAGATAAAACCCATTGCCAAATATATACGAAACTTACGGAACGTGGAGATAAAAACAATATTAACAGGGAACTGGAAAAATGCTAGGCTCAAAATGATATTGAATATACAGCAGGAAAAATAGAAATTAAATGCAAAGACAGGAATTACGAGGGCCATCAAAAACGTCTCGTCAAACCAATAATTTCTGTTTTAACCTATTACCTCATATGCTATTTTAGATACAACCTCCTTGAATAAATGTACTGAACGGAGCATTAACTAGAGAAAAGTAAAACTTTAGAAATTAGTAGTTTGGTATATATATTCCTATAGGAGCAAATGTTCTATTTATCACAATGGTTTCACAAAGTAACTTTTACAGAGTCGTCAAAAATCATCAATATGAGGGAATGGGTTAACCATTGACCTATTACATATTAATGCAGGAAGCAATTCCAATCTGACTATATATTAGCTGAAGTTATATAATGACATATTTACACAGACGTTTTGGTTTCAGGAGAAACTGTAGAGTCAGTCATTACACAATTTTACAAACAAACCAAATTGACCCTGATTAGAAAGTTCCTTCGTGAGTCGTCTAGACTAGATCTTCTCAGTCTGCCAAGGTATGCAAAGGCGTTTGTATGGGCTAAAGAGTGAAAATAAACAATAATTACAATTTTCTTCTACATTTTACCTCAACATGACCTTGAACATCGTTAGTAGCAGCACAATAATTATTAAAGAGGAAGTCCCTACAATGATCGCATATTTTCAATAATATCATAAAACTTGGTATTTGTTATGCTCTATCATTATTATGAAGGTTCCCAATTTGAACTTATACCGAAAAATGCCCCTGTGATACAAATAAACCGATTTCATCAATACTGATAATTTTTGTTCTACAACACAATATTATCGGCCTTTTCCGTTAAATTCTTCCGCGTTTTGCCGATGATCACCCGATCCCTCCATTGTTTACGTAATAGCTTTCTCGGAAGTGGTCGGAGAATCGCGAATAGGGCGAACAGTTACGAAACTAAAACCCAACCCGAATAAAATTGAAACTTCAGGTAGTAAAACCGGGATCGGCGATATGAAACACATGGATGTTTTGTCATTATAAACGGTATTTGGATGGGGCTTTTTGCGATATACTACTTTTCAGCATATAAATAAATGAGTTTTGTATATTTTAAGTGTTTATGAAACGCGTCAAATGTAGGGACATCCACTTTAAACTTCGTATTCAAAGCCGCGATTGCAATTGTATTCAATGTTTGTGTTTGAAATTAAAACAGATTGAATTCTAAGTTTGACTTGTTTGTTTGTGTTCTATTTATGTTTTATTTCACATTTGATCCGTCTCTTAACCCTTCGCTTGCTGAATTTTAAAAATACATTTCTCCTTCTTTACCCATGTCCTATTGTATAATTACATATATCTTCACTGTGTACAAGTAGTTCGCTGTGCAATCACTGCTGTGGAGTGCACTGATTGCACAGCCAACTTGTAAATAGTGCAGACCCTGATGAGACAGCTCCTGCAAGAGCTGCCTCATCTGGGTCTTCACTATTTACAGTTATGTATATTGACGTGGATAGCAAGCGAAGGGTTAAAAGATGAGTATAATCTGTAATTATTAGCCATTTGACGCCAAATAATGTTTGTCGACAATGTCGTCTGCTCTATGTTGGAGAGTGGGTTTCTCTTTATTCTTCTAACTCTGTCCTTCATTTAAACGTGTTTTCATGCGTCTGCTAACAGAATGAAAGCAGACGGAGTCATCTGATCTGGATCTACTCTGTTCGCTTATGGAATTTGATATTCCTGTTTGTTTCTTTACTACTTTCTACAATGGATGTATTGCCCAACCATCCACATTTCATTTTTACTATTTTGTCCATGAATATGCAGTAGGTATTTAATTTAATCTTGACCAGAGAAATGGATAAACAATAAATGTGTGTCAAAATGATTAGATCATGATACGATCTCGATCCAAACTGTTTGCAAATCTCATCACAGATATTTGCACATTCCAACAAGCCTTGTGAGTTGCTCTCCTGCATATTGACGATGGTAGCATGAACGTTGAATAATGCTTTCAACCATGACTTCATAAATATTCGAAGGTTCCAGGCTTTTAGACGCCGGTCACTGATTTCTCAGAAGCTCGAATCGGAAGTAGGCCAACATGCACCAGATCTGAATTCAAGAAGGCATGAATTTGTACAGCGAGGTATGGATTCAAGAAGGCATGAGTTTGTACAGCGAGGTACGGATTCAAGAAGGCATGATTTTATACAGCGAGGTACAGATGGTTTACAACTAAGTTCTCGTTTTGATGCTGAATGTCCAGTAACACTTTCAAAGCTCCATAAATACACCTTTCTACGTCTCTGTAATAGTCACTCCTTGCAACCATTGTGAGCAATGAGCTCCATAGGAGCAAATGGTATATTTATCACAATGGTTTGAATACTACACACTTCTAACATTTCCCTTTTCTCTAGTAAATGCTCCTTTTCAATAGATTTATTCAAAGAGGTTGGGTCTAAAATAGCCTACGAAGGAATGTATTAAATATAGAGTCCGCTCGGTATGGAAGGTTTAATCTTGCTGCACAAGTTTGAATGACTTGTACGACAGACCCCCAGCAGAGGATTTGAATTGGGTGAACCAAGGGGAAAATATTTTGTACTCATTTGTGAAATATTCCTTTTTAATCGTACAAGTAAGATACATCTACTCGTCTTACTACCAAAGTGTCTTCTTACAACAGTTATCAGGACAGTTTGTTCGCATGACCGAAGACGTGTCCGAGGCGTAGCCGAGGACAAACTGTCCTGATGACGGTTGTAAGAAGACACTTTGGTAGTAAGACTCGTACTGTATCTATTACATAACGCATACCCTGATCAGATTATCAGATAAATATGCCAAAAATTATAATCCGATAATCCCCTGATGTTAATCCGATAATCCACTGATGTTAATCTGAGCTAAGAACAATCAATACTTGAATATTCATGGAGTAAATGGTTAATTAATTGTAACTATGTTTACATATTGATTATGGTTAACAACAAACACTGTATTTCGATCTACAATATATTCAAATATATGTCTTGCATAACAAATTATCTTGGGGAGGGGGTATTCAGTTTGATTCAATTCGTGTTGTAAAAATAACCTCCCTTCATCCATTATATCCATCTATTTTATGAACATTTAAACTCGACATAGTTTCCTAATAAGTATGTCATTGCAGTGACACTTTATGACTAGATATGTAACATATAATCAAACAGTCCAGGCCCTGGCCAGATAGTTGGACTAGGATTTATTCTATTTGAGGAGAATGCCTTACATGGTGTGATAATGTTGGGCAAATTGGGCTGTCAGAATATGTACAGACAGTCTTCTTAACCCTTTACTCCATGAACATTCATGTAAGAAATAATGGCATTAGAAGTATAATAATAAATATTATTATAATAATAAATGGACATACGAAGGTTTATGACATGGCAGAAACGGTATAATCTTATCTATATCACACATTTATATCATAAACAAACAGAGCAGACCCTGATCGGACGTCTCCTATGGGAGCTGTCTGGTTTAGCTCCACTCTGTTTTGAAAGGCGTAGAAATGCGTATTTATGGGGTTAAGGATTTAAGCGGCCATGAAAAAGAGGTATAATTATTGGTATGTAAGAACAGAACAAAACAGAACAGATATTTTATTCAAGACTTATCTTATACATAATGTATATCGTCTAGTTTACATTATACATCATATTAATAACACGCGACTATTTACAAGGCAACAGAAAATATACAACATAAAAGTTTCAGTTTGGTTTTACGACAGTATTGAAAGTTGGAATTCAGATAACGAGGATGAATATATTTTATCTAGAAATCAACGGGAATTTAAAATACCATTTCGTAAGGACATAGCTTCCTATACAAAGAGTGACACTTTTATCAGATTAGATTTATTATGCGTATTAAGTAGTTCTAAATATGTATACATAGATGATCTAGTATAGTAATATTTACTGATATATTTACTAAGCATATCAACAAAACAAGGACATATACATACAAAGTGGTATTCGTCTTCTCGATCAAAAGAATTACAACACTGGCAATATCTTTCGCCACGTGACACACTATTTCTACTATAACAGTCATACAAAATGGATTTACAGACAGCCTTAATCTACAAAAATAAAATCTATATTTTCTAGATAATATTTCTAAATATTCCTCATAACCAAACTGTGTCTTATAAAAGTTATAACTACTAAGCACAGAACAACGATGTCGTACACCGGTCTACTCTTGTTTAAAGTTACCAATTAACCTAGTTTTAAACTCATTTACAAACAAATTAGGGTTATCAATATAGCTATTACCAAATATATAAGCAAACCCAAATTCATTGAGAAGTTTCTTAACATTCGATACCCAATTCTTGTAACCCTTCCTGCAGTCAAGCAGACCTTGCTCATATACAGATTTTGATACTATATTATCAGAATTTTAAGTTTGCACCAATATTTAATAATTCTAATATAGCGCGAAACATATAATGGGTAGCGCCCAAGCTCACCATATATTCCTGCAGTACATGTATTTATTTTTACTCGCAACAATCTTTTACAAAATTTCAGATGTATTCTCTCTATCTCCTTTGATTAAGTTTAGCCCAAGATTTCCGACGCATAGCCTAAAATAGAACCAACTAAAGCATCAAATAACTGGCACAGTGTTTTTGGATTTAAATAAAATTTCCCGCAATTATATAATAAAATGTTTAAAGCTGTTGGTGCTTTACCTTTTAAATGTTATTATTTTAGCATAAACTTACCTGTATAATTAAAAACAGAGCCTAAATAACTAAAATCGTCAACAACATCTATATTTAGGCCGCCATAGGTCTAATGTTCACTTTGTAACAAACTGCCATGCTTACGGAATACTACAACCTTTGTTTTAGTGGTGTTAACCTGAAGACCCCAAGTACTACAATACGTACATTGTATGTAACATATCTAAGTGATTTTGTAATTCTGATGGTGATTTACCTAGAATAGCCTTGTCATCTGCGAACAGAAGTAATATTAACACTATATCATCTAATATAAGACCCGAGTCAACTTTGTCTTGCAAATATAATTCTTAATCCTCTACAAAGAGAGGAAATAATAGCGGCGAAGTTACCTCCCCTTGTCTCAAGTCCACACCATATGTAAAATAGTCTGAATAGCTAGTACATAATTTAACACATGATTTTACTTTCTGGAACATATCCCTTATAATTATCAATATTTTACCCTGAATACCAAGTCTATAGATTGTCAACCATAAACCGTTTCTATAAATAGAATCGAAGCATTTCATTATATCTAAACACGACATATAACCGTTTGTTATCATTCAGATACATGTATTTCTGTATTAGAGACATTAAAACATACATAGCGTCCACAGACAGTAGAGCGCCATTTCCGAAACCCAAATTGTGCACCGGAAATAACACTGTTATATTCACTAAATGCTACAATACGTTTATGAAGTACAGATGTAACTAATATTGATAAACAACTAACCAGTGTGATGCCTCTATAATTACCTTTCTTATGTAGATGTACAATAATACCATCTGTCCATTTTATGGATAAAAGCCAGAGTGTAAAACAGCATTAAATAAGTCACATAAATGAGTCCCTATTATATCAATACTTTCCAAAAAATACTCATTCAATAAACAATCACTACCAGTAGACTTACCACGCTTCATTTGTAATTTCACTGATCGTACTTTGCTGATCAAGTTCAGTAAAAATAACGTCTGTGTTGTTAAAATTATTCTCACTACAAAATGCTGCAGCTTCATCATTACTTAAATTAAACAAATCTCCACTTGTATTCTCAAAATACTCCTTGAATTTGTCTAAAGGTATATTACATGTACTTCCACTGCCTACATTTTTCATTTTAAAATATTTCCAAAACTTCTTTGGATTACTGTGTTTTAATTTTTCTAAGTCAGCCGTCTTTTTATTATAATACATCCGTTTCTTTTTATGAACAAGGTCTTTATACCCCTTTTCACATTTACAAAATCTATACATGTACATATTGTCATCATTCTTACAATGGTTAAAAACGCACATCGCTTCTAAATACACACCTCTTGCATTAATGCTTTTTGTATCGAACAATTCAGCCGATTCAGAACACGATTTATCATCAAACTGAACCTTATAATTGTTACTACAACATTTTGCAAATAAATGACCAGCTACATTCCGTAAAAATGACGTGAAATTATTAATGCCGTTATTTATAGGGTCCCGGCTTGTAGGATCTACATTATACAACTGATGGTTAAGATCAGGGTCCATGCTTATAAAGTTTTTTAGTTGAGTCCAGGTTCGTTCTCAAGCTTTTGATTGGTCAGATTTGAGTTCTCAAGCTTTTGATGGGTCAGATTTGAGCCTGTGGCTCAAATCTGACCAATCAAAAACTTGAGAACGAACTCGGGCTCAACTAAAACCTTTATAAGCATGGACCCAGGTAACTTTGAAATCAGTCTAGTGCGAAAGGTATCAGTATGAGCGTTATTCCATCTATATTTTACCTCATGCATATCAGACTGTTTGCTTGTGTCAAAATCGCAGTTTAATACAACTTGCAACGGCGTATGGTCATTCCATTCATTGATCAATCCTTTATCAAGGTAAAGTTGTGCTTGTGCGTTAAAACGTATTCTATCATTGAAGCTCCCTTAGTGAACACAAAAGTGTAAGTGTTTGTATTGCCCACACAACCGTTTATAATTCGCATACATGTTGATTTACACAGGTCAAGCAGTTTTTACCCCATGACTATTGCGTTCCTTATCAACACATACATATCAACGGGTTATAGTGTACATCCTCAAATACTGAATTTAAACTATCGTGTACAATAAAATATTTTTTATTGCCGAACCTACTATTTAAATCACCTGCAATAAAAACAGACCCAAGGCATTCCAACTCAGAAATATAATTTTCTAAAATGTCAAATAAGTCAATATTCTCAATATTATGAGCAGGCGAATCCTCACCCGATATACCCACCACATAAATAAATATCACTCTGCAGATGGAAAAAAATCATGATCAAGCTTCGGCCTAATGACAGTGTCCTAGTGTTTTTTATTTTTATTTCAATACCAGCCTTAATGCTATCTCTGTAGTATAAAACAAATCCACAACTACAGCGCTTGCCATTACGATACTGAAATTTTCTATAGAAATTATGTGAAATAAAACAATAAAAATCAACATTACCATTGGAATGCGTCCAAGTTTCATACAGAAAACATATATCGTTACTATTTATAATATTTACAAATTTTCATCATCCTTTTTACAATTTGTCAGTCAGTTTACATTCCAGGAGAGAATGCACAGCTCACGTCCTTGAAAATCCTATTTCTTTACGGGCTTACCATTCACATACAGGGTATCGTAGGCTATCCACATATTCGAACATATGATATTTTGTACCCTTATTCTTTTCCCACTGTTTCTTAACAAGTTCTCTTTCCTTAAATAGCACAATAGCCACTATAGTCCTCACCTTTCCTTCTTTCTTCTCCCCGGTCCGATGTACGCGTTCGAATCCCATTCTAGCCAATAAATCCTCAGCGATCTGTAAGGCGGGTGGTAGATTACTGCATTTCAGATGTAATGCAGAAAAGCCCTATAGGAGCTTTATGCATTACTTTTGCCCTGCATTAAGCAACCACTTGCATGTTAATATTCATATGTTCAAAACATGCGTCAAAAGGTGTCAATATAAGAAAAAGGTTGATGCAGGGCCAAAGGCATGCCGGAAACTCCACAAATAGTTTTCTATATGACATTCATCCTGTTAAACAATCATCTGCCAAAAACACCAATATTCTTTTTCATTACCCTAACCAGAACCATCAAATATGAAAAACAACAACAACAGGGATAGCCACATACGAAAAGATACCGCACCAAACACCACCAAACAAGAAACGGTACAGCCACATGACAAAACACAACGGGACGAATACCCAGACAAAAAATATTCAACATTAAGCATACTAAATAACAAAGCAGACCAAAGGGTGAAAAAATTGGGGTGGCGGTCGTCATACAAATACCCATCCTGCAGGGTATCTTCATAAAAATAATAATCATCATCAAAATTTGAAGAAGACATAATAAACAAGAGCACCGCAAGACGGGGCAATATACGCCCGAATGCTGTTCTATAAAATTATGTTGAAAAATAAAGGAGGAGTTAGTTGCACAAGAAATTGCTACCCGAAACTATCAAAGGGCAATAACTCCAGAATGAAAAATGGTATTAGAGTTATCTCACTGATATGCACAACTACACATCAATATCTATCATTCCTGAAAGTTTGAAGAAATTATGTTGAAAAATAAAGGAGGAGTTAGTTGCACAAGAAATTGCTACCCGAAACTATCAAAGGGAAATAACTCCAGAATGAAAAATGACACGAGAGTTATCTCACTGATATGCACAACTACACATCAGTATCTATCATTCCTGAAAGTTTGAAGAAATTATGTTGAAAAATAAAGGAGGAGTTAGTTGCACAAGAAATTGCTACCCGAAACTATCAAAGGGCAATAACTCCAGAATGAAAAATGATATGAGAGTTATCACACTGATATGCACAACTACACATCAATATCTATCATTCCTGAAAGTTTGAAGAAATTATGTTAAACAATAAAGGAGGAGTTAGTTGCACAAGAAATTGCTACCCGAAACTATCAAAGGGCAATAACTGCAGAATGAAAAATGATATGAGAGTTATCTCACTGATATGCACAACTACACATCAGTATCTATCATTCCTGAAAGTTTGAAGAAATTATGTTGAAAAATAAAGGAGGAGTTAGTTGCACAAGAAATTGCTACCCGAAACTATCAAAGGGCAATAACTCCAGAATAAAAAATGATATGAGAGTTATCGCACTGATATGCACAACTACACATCAGTATCTATCATTCCTGAAAGTTTGAAGAAATTATGTTGAAAAATAAAGGAGGAGTTAGTTGCACAAGAAATTGCTACCCGAAACTATCAAAGGGCAATAACTCCAGAATGAAAAATGATATGAGAGTTATCTCACTGATATGCACAGCTACACATCAGTATCTATCATTCCTGAAAGTTTGAAGAAATTATGTTGAAAAATAAAGGAGGAGTTAGTTGCACAAGAAATTGCTAACGGACGGACGGACGGACGGACAGACGGACGGACGGACAGACGACATGCGCCATACCATAATACGTCCCTTCGGGCGTATAAAAAGTATAACTACATTCATACTCGTAATCATCGATTTACAAATTATCATAATACCCCACATTTAATATGACATCAATATTTTTATCATCATAAGCATCATCATCAAACCGCAAAATCTCTATTACATGTACCATGTGCAGAGCAAGTGTCAAAAGTCCGTACTCAACTGTTAAAATCGTCATTTCTCAACGAAGCCCTATGTTGTAACTACTCTTTAGAATCGTAGATGTAGAGACGATTTTAACCCTTCTCTAGCTGAATTTTACAATACATTTCTCCTTCTTTACCCAAGCCCTGTTGTATAATTACATATATCTTCACTGCGTACAAGTATTTTGCTGTGCAACCACTGCTGTGAAGTGCATTGGTTGCACAATCAACTTGTAAATAGTGCAGACCCTGATGAGACAGATCCTGCAGGAGCTGTATCATCTGGGTCTTCACTATTTACAAGTATATATATTGACGTGAATAGTAAGCGAAAGGCTAAAGAGTGGTCACAACATAGTGTTTCATGTAGAAGTTAAGACGTTTTTCATGATAATGGTTTAAAATACGCCTCTCGTCTGGACCTTTGATCATATGTATCCTCATTTTTCAGATCATAGCTGATATTTAATATGACTTCACTGTCTTCGTCAGCATATTCATGACCACAATTATCATTTTACAAATCATCGTCACCATTCCTGTCATTAAATAAGGAATCATTATCTACATCACCGCATTCAGCTCCATTATCATATGTTTATCAATTATCCCTGCCATGCATGTATGCCATTTAATATTTCATCACCGCCATCATGATCATGATCATGATCATCATTATAACCGTCATTATTTTACAAATCAAGTCATGTATACATGCCTTTCAATATGACATCACTATCTCTACCACCACAATGATAATCATCATTACGTCATTATTTCATCACTCTATATCTCCATCATTACCAAACCTAATTACCAATAATATCAAAGCTACAAATACAGGTGCGTTCTCAAATAATAAAATCATCATTTCTCCACCAAACCCCATACTGTGACCAATTCTTCAAGACGATTCTACAGAGTAATCACAGAATAGGTTTTGGTGGAGAAATCAAGAAGCTAATATTAAAAATGTTAAACCCTTCTCTTGCTGAATTTTAAAATACATTTCTCCTTCTTAACCCATGCCCTGTTGTATAATTACATATACATTTTAATCACTGCTGTGGAGTGCACTGGTTGCACAATCAACATGTAAATAGTGCAGACCCTGATGAGACAGCTCCTACAGCAGCTGTCTCATCTGGGTCTTCACTAATTACAGTTAGGTATATTGACGTGAATAGCAAGCGAAGGGTTAAATTTACGCATCTTACCTGGACGTCTGAATATTGATTATCCTTTTTTCATATGTCTCATTTATGGGTTAAAATGTGACATGTGCCATGTCCAGTTAGAAGACATGGCGCTTCAAGTCTAGTGTGTGTATACACGTGTGATATTTTGAACGTGTTTGATGACACTGCTAGGTTACAATTAAAAAGACATCGGAGTCTGATGTGGAGAAAACTATTCAATCAGAGGTTCAAACAAGATGTGTAAACTACAACATTTTCAAGACTTCTTTACCAAACTCTTTTTTAGTATTTGAAGCGGCGATTCTAAAGAATGGCCACAGTTAGAATTTGTTGGAGAAATATAGAAATCATCTTTGAAAATGTTAAAATGTTTGTTTGATTGGCATAGCAAACTGTGCACATCGTGTCACAGTGTGTCGGTTCATCAACACGTGTACGGCCTTGTGGTAGAGTGCATCACTGCGAACCTAGCGACCCGGGTTCGAATCCGGGTCTAAGCGGGTATGTTTCTTTATAAGAACACCCGCTTTTCATTTGTCACCCAACATGGGGACGTGACTGTATGTGCTTCGAATTCGATTCCCAGTCGTTCTCATACCCATGGAAGTTCGGGACGAATTCAACTTGCTTTGGGAGTATGTCACAGTGTGTAGGTTTATTTACTTGTACGGCCTTGTTGTACACATGTACAAGCGCTTCTTTATGGCGACGTGATAGAGTGTATGACTGCGAACCTGGCGACCCGGGTTCGATCCCGGGTCTGAGCGGGTATTTTTCGTTATAAGAGCAATCGGTTACATGATCAGATGACTCCTTCAGTAGCCCACTATTCTGGATATACAATGTTTGCCTTTTTTCAGGGTTTCGGATCATGAGTGATTATGGGTAAAAATACAGTGCTTGATCTGAGTCTACGATGTTTGTCTCACAGGTCAGCAAGTATAAAACAATGCGATTAGAATGATATGTTATACAGTGTTTACAAACAAAGCTTTTTGAATAGCAAGGCTCATGTGGAAAAAAATCACTTTGTTTATAGGCATTGCATGTCACTTGCTTTATATGATTTGTTTCAATTCGTGCAACTTTAGATGTTGAAATACATGTCCACCATTGTATAAAGCTTGAATTAAAGCATGGGTGTACTATTAATAGTTTTGAGATGATGTAATTCGGTTGGTCTCATGCAATAATAAGGCTAACCCCGCTGTAGCTTTCTGTTAACGAACATCCGGCCAGAGACATAGCAATCTGTGTGCAGTCTGATAAGCTTACCTTTGAATATTTTTCAAAAATGTCTCACATCTTGTCAAGTCATGTCGTACAGTATTATCTTTGAACCTTTCATTGGATTCACTGCCACTCATTATATATTCGAATAGTTTAATGCGATCATCAAATGTCTCTTCTCCATCCAGGAATAACTTGAACTTCTTTTTTCTTTTTACTATATCTCTAATAGTGTCACCATCTGTGAAACTTATATTTTCCCTTCCTACACATCGTTGTAGAATTTCTTTTATTTCTGTGACTTTGATTTTGTTTTGTCTCAGAAATTCAAGAACGCCCTCGAACAACAAGTCTTCTAATGTTTTGTAAGACCAAAAGAAACACGTTTCCTCAACCTCATTTTGTATTTCAGGTGTCCCCTGAACGTGTTCAGTGGGTTCAGATTGTTCCTTTTTAAGTTCATTTGAAATGATTTGTTTGGCTTCTACTTCCAAATCAGCATCAAGAACGAAGCAATACCTCTTTTTTAAAGCTTTGCAACATTTTCTGAAATGGCCTAGTTTTTTACCACCACCCATACTGAAAAAATGGACGTCACAAGGGAATGGTTCTTTATTTCTTATGTAAGTCGTAAACGCTTCCATAAACTGCACATCACTTGGTCCTTCGACAAACACTGCCATCTCTGCGAAGCACAGAATTGCAAATTGATCAGCGGAAACACTGCCCGGTATTGCAGACTTGAGCTTCCTGCTGCCCGAAATTGTTTTCCCTGATATAATCTCGCAGCTACCGTCTTCATTTCTACTCAGGAAAAACATTTTTCCTACGAGCTCTGGTTTGATAAAACTTGGATTGTGAGTTGATACGATGACAACTTTATCCGTAACCTCAGACGTCATCTTATCACGGAGCCTATTAATCATCTGTACATGCATGCCTGTTCCTGGATCTTCAAGTCCAACAGTTGTAAACGTGTTTTCAGTCAGCAGAACGGAACATATTTTGGCTTCAAGGAAACCTTCAGATTGTTTGAAAATAGGTAAGTTGTTATTGACAAAAATCAAATTCTCTTTCAGACTATATATACCTCCTAGTCCATTTGTTATGGAATTATACATTTTACTTTCCCTATCATCACTTTCATGCTTCTCTGTCAAATACCATTTGATAATTTCCGCCCGCTTACTGGACTCGGCAATATTGGCACCTTTGCGTCGTACTTTGTTACTTTTGGTCCACTGAAGCGGTTTAACCCCACGCATTGCAAGTGTAAACACGACACCATTCAAATATTCCTTTAACAGCTGCTCACAACTCTTCTTGCAATTATTACTCGCCCAAGATATAAGTATATTCAACCAATCTGTCGCTTCCATGGCTTCTGGTTCAAAAAGGTCTTTTTCTGGAGGGACGTCTTTATCAGATTCCATTTTAGTGAATGTGTTATCAAGTTCGATTTGAAGGTGATCTAGTCCATAGTCTGTGACGAAACCATTTTTATCGAGAATGACACAGCCTTTTATGAAAACTGTGTCTTCAGCAGCCTTACGTATATAAAATGATATCAAACAATCTTTATTCTTGGTCTCATATTTGCTGACGACAATCGAATCTTTGGTGGAATCAGGAGCAGATGATAATGAAGCATTGTATTTGTACGACAGACACCGTCTAATGGCTTCAAATATGCTTGACTTGCCGCTTTGGTTGACGCCAATTAGGTAATAAACACCATTTTCATCAAATGCCAACTTTTGTTCTTCATGGAATTTTACGAAATTTTTCAGTCTTACCTGTCGGAGAACAAACCGCTTCTGAAATAGAGTTACCATTATGATAAAAATCGCCAAATATATCATTAATCGCTGAATATGATTATATTCATTCAACTGTTTTATGTTACCCAAGAAGTACATGTACGACTAAGCCACTTAACAAGAAACTTAATGATCACATGTATACATTATGTGTTTAGTTATTCTGTTTTGATAAGGCAAAGCTATGTTTCAAATCTGGTTCTTAAATCTCACCGAATGGAAATAAAAGTGCTGATTCTTTGTACTCTCTGTGTGCAGGAAATCTGGACACAGTCTTTCTTTTCTAGATGTTATTAGGTCCAAAACTATTTAGTCATCAGTAATAACCACAGTCCTGTCTTTGACCCCAGAACCCATATGCACATCCGTACTCTGCCATCATACAAACCATCTCTTTTCTCCACAATGGGTATACAGTGGCCCCTCTCTACAACGACACCCTTTGGGATACGATGATTGTATGTGTTGTTCAGAGGGAGTTGTTATAGGGAGGGAAAATCAAAAAATAATTAGCTTGTTTGCAGATTCCCAGATAAGGTTATTTCGAGAACTAAAACCGTTATGCCTCAATCAAACACTATGTTGTGACCACTCTTTAGAATCGTCACTTTGTGACGATTCTAAAGAGTGGTCACAACAGAGGGTTTGATGGAGGCATAAATAATATACGATGGAAAAAAAGTTGTTTCTGGAGCCTTGTTGTTTCGGAAACAGTGACATGCGTTGTTGTAAGGAGGGAATCGTTATTGGGAGGGCCGTTGTAGGGAGGGAGCACTGTATTTGCACGGCATTTATATGGAGTGAAAATACAGTAAAACCCCCCTAATGTGACAAACTTACGAATGGATATAAATGTCTTTAAAAGCAGGTGGTTGCTTAATGCAGATCGAAAGTTATGCTGAAAACTGCTGCAGGAGCTTTCTGGATAACTTTCAAGCTGCATTAAGCTACCATCTGCATTTAAGACCCAGATTTATTCATCTTTTTGGTGGTCGCATTAGAGGGTTTTACTGTACCATGTTTTTACTCAAGCTACTTATAAACACATATGGTCATTACTATGCCAGGCCTTATCCTTTCCCATGTTCATTCAAAATCTCAGTACCTACTGAATATTCACAGGGAAAATGTTATAACGAAATATGGATGGTGGAACATTGTTGACATTTGTAGCCATTTTCAGAAGTAAAGAAACAGATCTGATAAATTCCATTAGCAAACAAAGCAGGCCCTGATATGGGTCTACTCTGTTCGAAAATGCGTAAAAACAAAGTTTATACGAAGGAAAGGGTTAAATACGACATTCTACGCCTTTGCAAGCAGAGTAGACCCATATCATACGACTCCTATAGGACTCGCTTGTTCAGGATCTGTACTGTTTGTTTATGATATAACACATGCATGGTACTACAGGCTCTGTCACGGCTATAACGCCGGTGTTAATGTGCTATTAAAACAATCTAAAGAATAATCACGATATCTTTAGCATTAAATTTATAAGCTTTAGAAAGCTCCTCTATGAGCTTTCCGCATTACTTTTGTTCCACATTAAGCTACCACCTGCATCTAGCACCTAGAACAACACCTCTTTTAGGTGGTCGCATTAGCGGGGTTTTACTGTATTTCAAACTTTTGAGCAGTCGGAGGTACCTACAATTTTTCATCAGATTAATATATCAGAACTGGATCCATGCTTATAAAACTTTTAGTTGAGTCTGAGTACGTTCTCAAGCTTTTGATTGGTCAGATTTGAGCCTCTGGCTCAAATCTGACCAATCGAAAGCTTGAGAACTCAAATCTGACCAATCAAAAGCTTGAGAACGACCCAGATATAAGTTTTCACAGCGGCGTAAAAGCTAAAATGAAGTATAAGTTTAAGAGCTTCAAAGACAGTTGAGAGCTTAATGCAGTAATGAAGAATATATGTCTTTGTAGACAGGTGGGTGCGTCCCTCATATTGACGACTTTTGACGACTCTGTAAAAGTCACTTTGTGAAACCATTGTGATAAATAGAGCATTTGATCCTATAGGAGCAAATGCTCTATTTATCACAATGGTTTCAAACTACAAAATTAAAAAAAAATCCTTTTCTCTATTTAATGCTCCATAGACAGTGTGTATTTTAACCCTTCTCTTGCTGAATTTAAAATATATTTCTCCTTTATTACCCATGCCCAGTTGTATAATTACAAATATCTTCACTGTGTACATGTATTTCGCAGTGCAATCACTGCTGTGGGGTGCACTGGTTGCACAATTAACTTGTAAATAGTGCAGACCCTGATGAGACAGCTCCTGCAGGAGCTGTCTCATCTGGGTCTTCACTATTTACAGGTAGGTATATTGACGTGAATAGCAAGCGAAGGGTTAAAAATTGAATTACCGGTGTTGAAACAAACATTTAACTGCTGTAACGAAAAACTCGATACTACGAACACTGAAATAGGTACGTAACCATTATTGATGTTACACACAGGTGGAAGCTTAACCCATTAGCTCATAGGCTATTTCTAGATACAACCTCTTTGAATAAATATACCAAAAAGGAGCATTAACTAGAGAAAAGGATTTTTTTTAGAATTTTGTAGTTTGAAACCATTGTAATAAATAGAGCATTTGCTCCTATAGGATCAAATGCTCTATTTATCACAATGGTTTCACAAAGTGGCTTTTACAGAGTCGTCAAATGTCGTCAATATGAAGGAATGGGTTAATGCAGGGTAAGAGTCATGCAGAAGACTTTCACCTTGCATTAAGCACCCACCTGTCTACAAACACATGCATTCTTCATTAGGCCTACTAAAGTTTATTTACAACTGTATCAGTTACATTTGGCTCAGACGTCTCAGGCAGATTCGATGAGTTTGTTGCATTTTCCCGTCCTTGTTCCTGTCTGATTTTATCTGCTCCGTTCTCTGCAGCAGAAGCCATTACGTTAAAGAAATCTGAAATTCATAACACGGTGTGTAGTGTTGTATCGTTAGCGATATCGTATCGTTTGTATCGTTATCGTATCGTTGTATCGTTTGTTCTACATTTGTATATAAATCAAATCAGTATCATATGATCATTGTTGTATTTTGTATATACCATATATGGACATACAGTAAAACATCTCTAAACCGGACGTTAGGTTCAGTATAAATATCGGTCTTGGAGACAGGACGTTATGCAGAAAGCTCCCAGAGGTATTGTCTGCAATGCCGATATCTATACTAAATTTAGCGCCCGGTTTAGCGGGATATAACTGTACAAAACACTGAGTTGCATGTATTGTATAATACAGCTGAATGTTAGCACTCTGAACAAATTGTTGACGGAATCTCTTCCATTGCCTTTAACTCTTGACACATACCCTATACCATTTGACACCTAAGCAAACTGGTTTAACCAAGATCAGACAGTTTTGTAGGAACTAGCTGATCATGACCTGCTGTTTGCTCATAGTTTATGGAAATCGGATCATTTAATTACCTGAACAGTCATACTTGTCCTTGTTGATGAAGACTTACTGACTGGTTGACTATTCAATTGATGTTCATTGGGGTAAATTATTATCGTTCTACTCCATAAGAACGCAAGAAATAATGACATCAGAATATTAATTTGATTAATTACTATAATAGCACCCGCACACATAGTTTTCCCCATAGCACAAACTGTAAAATTATAACTGTATAGTATAACTCCTCTAACGCGACCACTTAAATGAATAAATACGGGAGACTTTATAAGCAGGTGTTTGCTTAATGAAGGAGAAAATTAATGCAGAAAGCTTTCTGCATTACTTTTGTCCTGCATTAAGCTACCACCTGCATGTAGCACCCAGAATTATACCTCTTTTAAGTGATCGCATTAGCGGGTTTTTACTGTATTAAGTTCATAAGCAAACAGAGGATACCTTGATCAGACAACTCCTATAGGAGTCATTTGGTCTGGGTCTACTCTATTTACAAAGTCGTAGAGATGCATATGTATACAATAAAGCGTAAAATACGTAAATAACAAGATAAGATAATTACACAATAAATAGGCATAATTGGTCGAGTTTGCTATAACTATTCGTAAGGTAAATAAACAGTTTGTATAAATGCAAAATAGATGTCCTACAGTTTGTATAATGCATAAATATCTACATGATTGTCTCTTAACATTTACTCCATGAACGTGTACGTATTGCGACATAATGAACATATGAATATTAATTAACTGTACAGTGCTCCCTCTCTACAACAACACCCTTTGGGATACGAAGATTGTGTAAGTTGTTCAGATGGGAGTTGTTATAGGGAGGGAACATCAAACATAACTAGCTTGTTTGCAGATCCCCAGATTAGGTGTATTTCGAGAACTAAAACCGTTATGCTCCATCAAACCCTGTGTTGTGACCACTCTTTAGAATCGTCACAAAGTGACGATTCTAAAGAGTGGTCACAACATAGGGTTTGATGGAGGCATAAAGAAAATACGATGGAAGCCTTGTTGTTTCGGAAACAATGACATGCGTTGTTGTAAGGAGGAAATCGTTATTGAGAGGGCCGTTGTAGGGAGGGAGCATTTATAATCGAATTATGAACGAGGAATGTTTTCCTTGGCATACACTGTAGACTCAGATCTGTATTACATTGTATGTTATAAGCAAACAGAACAGACCCAGATCAGACGGCTCCTACAGAAGCCGTCTGATCTGGGTCTACTCTGTTTGCGAAGGCGTATAATTATACTAAATCGATCATGCTCTATATTGTTTATAATGCATAAATATCTACATGATTGTATTTTTACCTTTTACTCCATGACTAATTATTATGAAATAATGAATATTTATTAACTGTACTTTTATAATTGAATTATGAACAGGGAAAGTTTTCAACATGGCAGAAACTGTAGAATCAGGTCTGTATTATTTTATAAGCAAACAAAACAGACAATGAACAAACCGCTTCTACAGGAGCCGTCTGATCTGGATCTCCTCTGTGTGCACAGGCGTATACATGTAGCGAATGGTTAACCCTTATCTTGCTGAATTTTAAAACACATTTCTCCTTCTTTAGCCATGTCCTGTTGTTTAATTACATATATCTTCACTGTGCACAGGTATTTCGCTGTGCAATCACTGCTATGGAGTGCACTGGTTGCACAATCAACCTGTGAATAGTGCAGACCCTAATGAGACAGCTCCTGTAGGAGCTGTCCCATCTGGTCTTCACTTATTACAGGTACATGTAGGTATATTGACGTGTTTAGCAAGCGAAGGGTTAACACCTAAACAGTGTAAATCTTTATCAGAGAGTTTGGAAAAAACAGGAAAAGTAAGAAAGTGAATGTGATTAAAATACAACATGGTGATTGGCAGAACTAGAGAGTGTGAATATCGAGTGGGAGAAGGAAATTACTCACCGCGATACGCAGGTCACCTTTGGAACATTTCAAACATATCAAATAAATACTCCGGAAAAATCGACTGTATTTTCAAGTATTATAACCGTTAAGAATCTACGTAAATGTAATCAACAACATTTAATTATACTTGAAAACAAAGCCTCAAATGATCCAAAATGAGATACAAATACAGTAAAAACCCGACAGTTTGAATACTAAAATAAATATCACTATCGGGCAATAAGATAAGAGGCAGCCTGGTGCAGGGTGTAAGTCATGCAGAAAGCTCCTATAGGATAACTCTGTGTGACTTTCACGCTGCATCAAGCAGCTACCTGATTAAATGCATCAGAATATCGTGGTCACTGTACTTTTGAAAGCTGGCGTAATGCCTGGTAAGCTTTTGTGCGTATGCGGGTTTGGTTCCGCACAGAGTATTACATTTAGACATTTAAATATGTTTTACCTAACTAAAGAACAATGCATGCAATGGATTGTATAGCGCTGATAAGGGGATTGTGTGGGATTATCTTCATTGTATCTTGTATGAATAAGTGACGAAAAATAACAAAGAAAGAAATCGGTGAAACAAGAGAAACAACGTTTGAGAGAGAACGATATACGCTGGGCATGGCATGGAGTATGGATATGGCATGGAGTATGGACATGGTATGGAATAATTAGCATGGGGTCTGGACATGGCATGAGGTATGGGCATGGCATGATGTATGGACATGACATGGATTATGGACATGCATGGAGTATGGACATAGCATGGGGTATCGACATATGATGAGGTATGGTCATGGCATGAGGTTTGGACATGGTATGAGGTATGGACATGGCATGAGGTATGGACATAGCATTGGGTATGGACATGCCATGAGGTATGGACATGGCATGAGGTATGGACATGGCATGGGATATGGACATGGCATGGGGTATGGACATGGCATGAGGTATGGACATGGCATGGGGTATGGGTATGGGGTATAGACATAGCATGGGGTATGGACGTGGCATGGGATATGGACATAGCATGAGGTATGGACATGGCATTGGGTATGGACATGGCATGGGGTGTTGACATGGCATGATATATGGACATGGCATTGGGCATTGACATGACATGGAGTATGGACATGACATGGGGTATGGACATGGCATGGGGTATGGACATGGCATGGTGTATGGACATATGGCATGGGATATGGACTTTGCATGGGGTATGGACATGGCATGAGGTATGGACATGGCATTGGGTATAAACATGGCATGGGATAATCTGGAGGTAAGAAGGAGAACATTCTAGAAATATCACCTGCTTGTCTGGAATCTTGGAAATTTATTGTTTAATATTTATATATTTTGCATGAGGTAAATGTACAAGAACTGAATTGCCGGGGCACCCTGCAACTTTGGATCTGGATGTTAATACCAACCCTTTGGCCTAGAGTTCATCATCTGATAGTCAGGCGGAGAATGAGGGCAGGGCTAGAGGGTGTGTACTGTGGATTTGGGATATGTCTATACATCATCTGGTTTGAGCGTCTATAAGACAGTCAAGAGATGTAACTCATTATTTAATAAAATGGAGACATGTATGAGTTACCTCCCCTTGACCGCCATATCCGTCATATTGATTGACACCATTGAACGATATAATTAGTTCATTTGCATGTAAATTATATTTGGTATGATAGGCAAATTGCTTTATTCCCAGAATAAAACCTATCGATATATCTATTTACGTATCTTAACCCTTTCGCTGACAATGCCGGATATATGATTACCTATGCAAACAGTTTGGATCCAGATGAGACGCCGAGTAATTCGGTGTCTCATCAGGATTTAAACTGTTTGTTGCTGTTAATTTTTTTGAAACAAAAATGAAGAAAATAAAAAAGGGAAATTTGTAGCAGACGACAAAGTTAGCAGACGACAGTATTTGACAGCGAAAGGTTTAATGGCAGTTTACTACAGACTGTTCAACAGGGGATGTAACATAGTGTGCAACTAATGTGGATACCTTAAATGCACCTTGGAAGCGCGATACACCCCTCGAATTTAATTTTACATCACATTGATGGAATTCAGAATATATCCTGAAACTTTGAGATACTTCAAAAGCAAAAGTAGCAATTGTGAAAGTGAAAATTGCAGACTCGGTTTTATTGAGTCTGTTCATGAGTATGGTAATTAAAAGGGCACCACTACTCACGCCCATAGCACCGGCTTAACCCTTTCCCTGTTCTGTATTTAGACCAAATTTAAATACCTACTGAATATTCATTAACAAAGTAGTTATAAAGAGAAAAGGAAGGTTGAACGTTGTAGACATTTTAGAAAGCAAAGAAATAGATCTATCAAATTCTCTTAGCAAACAGAGCAGACCCTGATCAGACGGCTCCTCTAGGAGCCGTCTGATCTGGGTCTACCCTGTTTGCAAATGCGTGAAAACACGTTTATATGAGGGAAAGGGTTAAGCAGTATTTATTTTTCAAAACTGGTAACACTAAAATGATTGAACCCGTAGGACTAGAAAATATAACAACACTGAGAATGAGGTAGGGGCAGACTTTCTACGACCGCCATACAAACACTTAACACCTGCTGGTTAAGAAGGCTCGGTCAGATTTCATAGCTGTTAGAATTGCTCGTCACTGATTTGGTAAATACTTTCATTTGGGACGTTATGGAACATGTGCGATATATTTCGGATTTTAAAGAAATCAAACTTCCGTGCTTTTAAATTACTGTTGTCACCAAAGGTGCCCGACGCATGCTTGGACTCATCCAAGGAACCCCCCCCCCCAAAAAAAAAAAAAAAAAAAAAAAAAAAATTGTGATCGAAGTATGTTCAACTGGTCTAAAACTATCTATTTGAACCTTAAACCACTCCGAAGAACGAGAAAAACACGACCCGGAAAAAAGTTCCTATCGGGTCTATATATGTATTGAAAGGTACCTAACTACGACAGATCAGCTGCGGAAAATACAACAGTCATGTTTTTCAAAGTCTTACAGCAAAGCCAATTCAACACCGATTTTAATCATTTTGGTCTTGATCCGTTCCAAATTCCATATGCTAAGCGGCACAATTAGTGCTTTTCTTAAATATTGCTCCGTCTTGTCGCTGCAAGACCGCGAATTTGAAAAAACGCTAGAGCGAAACGATGTGACTCCCGCCAGGATGCATAGACGTATATAGGGGGATCTGTATTCCCTAATCTTTTCAACAAAAACGCGAATTATGGTTAAACACTATTTAAAAACATTAAACTCGCCGCAATTAAAACGGTGCTTACTATTTCCAGTCAGCTACGAGGCGCCAGTTTTCTTTCTCCAACTTTCCTTTTGAACGGATGCGACCATTTTGCTGTGACCCGGCTCATAAACTATTCGATATGCAAATTGACTACTACTTCCGGGCCACAGCGATTTGGCCACCTCCGTTCAAAACGAAAGTAGGAGAAAGAAAATTGGCGTCTCATAGCAGACTACAAATAGCCAGTACCGTTTTAACTGCGGTAAGTTGAATGTTTTTCGAATGTGTTTCAGCATAATTCGCGTTTTTGGTGAAAAGTTTAACGAATACAGACCCCCCCCCCCCCACTATATACTTCTATGCATCCTGGCGGGAGTCACATCGTTTCGCTCTAGCGTATTTTCAAATTCGCGGTCTTGCAGCGACAACACGGGGCACTATTTAAGGAAAGCACTAACTGTGCCGCTTAGCATATGGAATTTGGAACGGATCAAGACCAAAATGATTAAAATCGGTGTTGAACTGGCTTTGCTGTAAGACTTTGAAAAACATGACTGTTGTATTTTCCGCAGCTGATCTGTCGTAGTTAGATACCTTTCATACTTATATATTTACATTCGCTCTGCAACGTCCTTATATAACCTTATTCATAAAAGAAAGTTGCATAACCTCATGAACACCGGAAGCACGTCATTCATTTCTTAAATATAAGAAATACAATTGAATATAAATATAAGAAATGAATGACGTGCTTCTGGTGTTTATGGGTTATGCAACGCATAGCTTTACGAGCAAAGATTCACGTGAAGCCCTTCGGGCTTCACTAACTTTGCTCGTAAAGCTATGCGTTGCATAACCTCATGAACACCGGAAGCACGTCATTCATTTCTTAAATAGAAATTTTTTCCGGGTCGTGATTTTCTTGTTTTTCGGAGTGGTTTAAGGTTCAAATAGATAGTTTTAGGCTAGTTTAACATATTTCGATCACATTTTTAAATTATTTTATTTATTTATTTTTTTTTTATTTTTTTTTTTTGGGGGGGGGGGGGGGTGTGGTTTGTTTCCATGGGTGAGTCCAAGTTTGCGTCGAGCACCTTTGGTTGTCACTCGATTTAAATCGAGGATCATTTTCAGGATTAAGAGTAAACTTGGATCCCTTTTAAAGTCGTCGTATGTTTGAATTTCTGTTCACATTATTTGTTACAAAATATATAATGCAGCTTTAAACATATTGTAAACATGTCCGCTTAACCCTTTCTGCGCCAAATTTCTAATTGTCGTCTACAAACCACTTTTGTTAAATCATTTGGTAAAATAAGGAAATGAGATAAATAAATGCAAATTTCAAAGGAATAAAAGCACATATATAGAAATAGAGTTTAAGACAAAAAGTGAAGTCCCTGATCAGACGCCGCCTTAAAAATGCGGCGTCTGATTTGGGACTGCACTATCTGTCGTGATGCATTTTTGCGACATCTGCGGTGAAAGACTGAATTCCAAATGGCGGACACTGACGGCGACGAGTTACCGTTGAACTAATGTTTTATGAGCATTAGTATTGATTCTAGAAGGTTCACTGCACACATAGTTTGATACCAGTTTCAATATCTTCCTTGCTGGAAATAAGAACGTTCCACTATTTATAAACATACACGCGCTTTATATTATACAGCGGCCATTTGCAGCTGATCGAATTAGCACATTTGAACTTTTCGATAGTGTCTTTCTTCTTTTGTGGAATAAATGCATTTTAGTGTGGACGTATTGATCCTTTAAGACCCATATTATCTACAGACATGTCGTCAAAATTAAACTTTAAAACTCATAAACAGTAGAACCCCGCTAATGCGACCACTTAATGCGACCACTTAAACAAACATAGCTGTTTTCATAAGCAGGTGGTTGCTTAATGCAGGACGAAAGTTATGCAGAAAGCTCCTATATGAGCTTTCTGCATAACTTTCGTCCTGCATTAAGCAACCACCTGCCCTTGCCACTGTGAATTATGCCCCTTTTTGGTGGTCGCATTAGTGGGGTTTTACTGTATTTGTCATTTTGGAAGGTACATTGAAACCAAACAATGTACTGGAATAGTCCATTGGTATCCGTGGGATCAGCAGCAGATAGATTTGTCCCTCGTAAGTCTCGTATAGTGGTAGAAATAGCGTTGTACGGTTGATACTTCTCCGCATAGCTAGCGAAATATGATACATTGTGTACCTGGTGGCGTATCCCAACTTCTGTATGCCTCTCATCTTCCTTATGTCTTAGTCACATTTGCCATAGAAGCCGTACGGACTTAACCCTTCGCTTGCTGAATTTTAAAATACATTTCTCCTTCTTTACCCATGCCCTGTTGTATAATTACATATATCTTCACTGTGTACAAATATTTCGCTGTGAAATCACTGCTGTGGAGTGCACTGGTTGCACAATCAACTTGTAGATAGTGCAGACCCTGATGAGACAGGGAGCTTTCACTATTTACAGGTAGGTACATGTATATTGTCGTGAATAGCAAGCGAAGGGTTAAGTGTTTTACACAAGTCAATAAAATCTAACAGTTGATCTGCAGTCGCCGTATTACTGTGGCGGCCGTAGAAAATCTGCTGCGCTAACACGACTGTCGTGCGGCGGAAGCCCATGTTTTACATGCCGCACGGTAGCCGAATTTTAAGCGAGGAGTTGTAACTTCGACTACGGCCACCGAAGTATTTTAACCATGTTGTGTAGCGGCGTCCGTGTTTGCGCTGTTGCGCTTCCTTAATGCCGTAGAATTGTAGAAAATTACGCCGATCAACCGCACAGTGACTGCACTGGCGCCTTGTGGTAACCGTTGGTCATCACATCAGCGCCATACGGTAGCCGATGGTTTTCTATCTGCACAAAATCAAAATACGCCGTACGGAGGCAGTGGCATACTCGTATGTAACCACTGCAGTATATGGCCGTAGGAATTTTGCGAAGGCCGTAGAATGCTACTGGCCGTAGAAATGCTACTGGCCGTAGAAATGTTAGACCGCAAGGCCGTTGTGGCAAATGTGACAGGTATTTATGGTATTCTTTGCATAAGCGGTGTATGCATAATTGTATTACACAGAAGTACAGTAACTGGATACTTCCTTAATCCGGTCGCAGCCTTTAACCTGTCGCAAACTCTAAATACAATTTTATCACACTAGACGGTGCCTCCAGGAGACATCTGATCTGAATCAAGGCTGTTTGTATGTTTGCTATTTATTGGATCGGATAAGGGAAATGATTAAATACGACGTGATCAAACATGGCAGAAATACCTTTAATCTGTCACGAAATAAAGAAAATAAATAGCCATTCAAACTAGGGTCAACTTTGAATGAAATATTGACTGACGACAAATGAAATCACCCTTATTCGGGTTAAGCAAAACATGACATGAATTTACACACAATACAGATCAAGATCAGCCTCAATCAGTTTGGACCGTTTTGAGACGTCCGGTAAGTCAACCACTCGAACTCATCCAAGCTGTTTGAGACTCATCCTAAATTTAACGTTACAATAGATATGGGTTTGAGCATGACTAATCATTCGCAGCAGGATAAAGATTAACCCTTCTTAACCCATTTATGCGTATTGTCTACTAATCATTTGCAGCAGGATAAAGATTAACCCTTCTTAACCCATTTATGCGTATTGTCTACTAATCATTTGCAGCAGGATAAAGATTAACCCTTCTTAATCCATTCTTCCATAGGCTATATTTAGACCCAACCACTTTAAATGGATCTACCCAAAAGGAGCATTTACTAGAGAAAAGTAAAATGTTAGAATTTTGTAATTTGAAACCATTGTGATAAATTGAGCATTAAATTTTGCTCATATAGGAACAAATGCTCTATTTACCACAATGGTTTCAAGAAGTGGTTATTACGGAGGCGTAGAAAGGCGTGTAATACAAAACATAGACGACCAAGCCGGAATTCTACTTCATAACTTTTATTATACGACTATAGCAGCTCCTCAACATTCTCCCGGTCTCCCCGAATACACAACTCCCATGCTATTTATACATATCTTAAACATTAATCAATGCGACTGTCATCATCTGGGTGACAGCCACGAACTCTTAGAATACATACATGTGACATATGATTAATTTATCTAGCTAACATACATGTGTCCCTGTCTTCCCAAATCACGCAATGCACTCAAATCTTTAGCTTGCACACTCAAACCCTTAACATGCTAACTATCATTCTGAACCAGCATTCTAACCTCTTAACTCTCTAGCCTTTATCCTGCTAACACACCCATGCATTACATAGGATGGTCGATTCTATAAAAATAATAAAAAAAAAGATTAATACCTCATACAATGTACAGTAAGAATTTAGAAGTCTAGATGAAATAGAAATGCAGTAGATGTGGGTTAAAACACATCCCTACTCAAAGTATCTATAAGTCAACACCAAGTGCCTACCATAATCAGATGTCAATATAACAACATTTTAAAGAACAGAATATAAACATATTTTTATAGATCGATACCCTATACGTTTTCTTTCGAAATTCTATTTCATGCTAGTTCCATTGTCTGGAGATTTGTATTACGCGAATGATTAATAAGGCTGAACTTTGCTAACTCGGTGGCGAGTAAATTATGTTGATACATTACACTATTTAATCACTAGATTTGTTTCCGTGGATAGATTAACACTATATAATATTACACGTGTATATCATTTATCACAATAGATAACTAGATTCGGTTGTTTGACGTTGATATTATCTTTTAAAATCGTTGATGCATATTTCCGATGGTAGTATTGTAGACAGTGAGGTTATTTCTCTTGGGTTTGTCGATTCATTTGACATGGAAATTAGTGTCCGAAGTTCAATTCTTGTCCAATGGTTATTCCGGTTTCGAAGTCCAATGTAAGGTTAAATTCCCCGAAATTTTTTTTAATCGATTTGCTCCATCCGAGTCCTTTAATCTGTAGGCAATTGCCTTCCAACGAATCCTGAGTAATCGAGCTATGCGCAGGTCTTCAGTATGGATTTCGACCATTACCATGACGTGTAGACATATCTGTATGTATGAAAAGATTCCACAGCCTATCGGTTTTAGACTTGATAACCTTATGTCGTAATGTCCATATTACGGATGAAAATGTGTATCTCCGAATAAGTATTTAAAGTTTGCAACAGATCCGTTTCCGTGTATATATATCAGAAGCATACTGACACTTTAGCTGATAAGTTAGTTTTCGCAGTACTTGTCCAACCTATGTTCACACGTAGGTGTCAGAACTTGACGCTGATGTCCGCACTTGACGGCTCATTAGCCATACGTCTGATAGTTATATTATGAAAATCATGTTGTCGATAGTCTTTGTATTAACACGATATAGTGTCACCAGGCTGTTACGGCAATGTTAGATGCTGGGTATACGCTGTTTATGACGGCACGCTAACGTGAATTCTACTTTACACAACTCAACCTTTATTGCGACAAAATGACCCTCAACAAGTCGCACATGCCTACTCTTTAAATTTACGCATTAGTCTTAAACGTTAACCTCATACAATTCTATTATTCAATAATCTTAAAACCAATAAATGTTACAAGATGAGTTGCCAATTTCTCAGTTTTACAGTCTATTTTGAATAGAAATTTTGCTCTTACTTGCGAAATACTCATCGTTCTGTATTGTTAGGGTGTTGTTGTTTTTATCACTTAATTGATTAGATCTTTAGTCTGCTATACGAACACACGACTTGTATCAAATATTCATTAACTACATTAACTATACCCCATTGCATACTGCAATTCATTTTATATTAAACATATACGCAAGAATAAACACAAATTCAAAACAAATATACCTAAACCCATTTTACACGACGTCAATGAACATAACAAATGAAAACAAAAACCGATTTGTATATACAACATAGGCCTATACTTTATAACAATTCTATCTCTATAATCACAGCCGCCGAGGCTTAATATCTTATATTTCCACATCTCGTGAAATACATCAAATTAGAGTTATCGTTAATCTCTTCTCTAATTTCATTTAAAAAATGTACCTAAACCCATTTCTTATATCAATAATACTATTAAAACTGTAAATTGCTATCAATATTTGCAGTATATCGTATGCAGATACATTCACACTCTTACAATGAAAAACACGCACACACACCAAAAACCCCCAACAATTTAACCTGTAATACCTTATTTACTTTATAACATATTAAATGCACATTGCCTCTACTTTTCTGCCATACTTATTTCAATCGTAACCACATTCACCATGCGTTATTCACTCAAAAACGTATCTTTGGACTAAAAGCTACTCGCTGATCCACTATACGAACTTATTTCGAATTTCCAGGTTACCTGTATCTCACTAATTCCATTAAAACGCATTGCTACCCGCAATCATTGCTACTTGACCCTGTTTAAGTATATTCACCTAGTTATTCACTGGTGTTAGACATAAAGGACAACAAAACATTCTCTCTAATCGCAGAATACCTAATCGCAGACTAATTTGGAAGCAACAAACAACAAAATAAACAACAGTGTATTATTATACGCACTTAATCTGTACAATCACCATTCCCATAGTTTCTTTGTGGTTTTCTTTTCGCATTTTCTCTTTCTATTCTATTTTATGTTTTTAAGCTACCGTCACTTTATCAATATGTCTTGACCAGATTGTTGCGGTCATACCCTGCGGCGGTTTATATACTGATTTTAAAGTTTTCAGTCCCATTTCTGATGATTAAACTAAATGACAGCTTGATATATCGCTTTTTAGAATTACTTAAGTTGCATGTATACAATTACATTTTGCAAAAACATTATCAAATTTAGTTAAACTGATTTTTTTTAATAGAATGTGCACGCTCCAAATGAATTGACATTTCTGTTGTGGCATAAATTAACTGCTGAACCGTAGCTATCTAATGCCCTAATTTGCCTTGATCTTAATTTGATTAACCACGATTTAGTTACTTTCTTCTTTGATAAAGAATTATTAACTGTCCCCCTTTGAAAAATACCCATTTGCCACTTACCCATTATTACTAATAGAATCAATCTCCATATGTTTTATTTATGCTATAAATTTCAGTACAATTAATATATTAACCGATTTTGGCAATTCATGTTGTTTTTGTAAACACTTATTAGTTTGTATGCTGCCGGAATTATCAAAACAGAAACAATTTACTGAAACAATTCTACCTTGTTGGCCATGGTCACAACTCAAGTTAAGCGTGATAGCAAAAATTCACTAACCTGTTTCCTTTCCTCCTTCGTATAGTGTACTTCAATTCGATCGCTGGTCACTGGCACCAAGTTGTACGTCAGTGTAATACAATACATAGACGACCAAGCCGGAATTCTACTTCATAACTTTTATTATACGACTATAGCAGCTCCTCAACATTCTCCCGGTCTCCCCGAATACACAACTCCCATGCTATTTATACATATCTTAAACATTAATTAATGCGACTGTCATCATCTGGGTGACAGCCATGAACTCTTAGAATACATACATGTGACATATGATTAATTTCTCTAGCTCACATACATATGTCCCTGTCTTCCCAAATCACGCAATGCACTCAAATCTTTAGCTTGCACACTCAAACCCTTAACATGCTAACTATCATTCTGAACCAGCATTCTAACCTCTTAACTCTCTAGCCTTTATCCTGCTAACACACCCATGCATTACAGGCGTATTTATGATGGAAAGGGTTAATATGCTGTAGATCAAAATAACTGCTCAATCTCAGATCTGCTGAATGTTAAACATGTAAAACCCCACTAATGCGACCACCTAAAAGAGGTATAATTCTGGGTGCTAGATGCAGGTGGTAGCTTAATGCAGGACAAAAGTAATACAGAAAGCTCCTAGAGGAGTTTTCTGCATTACCTTTGTCCTGCATTAAGCAACCACCTGTTTATAAAGACACCCATATACAGGGTTCCCACAAAACAGAAAAAATAAAATTCCCTGACTTTTCACTGACTTTTCCCTGACCGAATTTCAATTTTTCCCTGACCCCATGTTAACAGAAGTTTAATTGGTCATCTATGAGCATGATCAATAAATGTTGGCCTTCGTCCTCCCCATCAGCCAATCCTTACCACCTCTCTCTTTATGACAACTATATATACAGCAGTAGTGTTTTGATCATTTTAAAAAAGAAAATATTATTATAAATGTTTTTGACTTTTTCATTTTTAATTGCTCAATATTGAATGTAACATGCATGATGCCAAACATGTCCTAATATGCACCCTAATTATATAAACTCTTGAATCTTTTCTACCTCTCTTAACCCTTTCCTCAATGATTTTTTATTAGAGACTCCATCTACTATGAATACATATTTAAGTAAAAAATTATTTTTAAGTAAATTTAAGATATAAATTGGAAGTAGACTGAAGTAAAAACTCAGATTTATGATATTTTTCTAAGCAAACAGAGTAGACCCTGATCAGGCAGGTCTATTCTGTTTGCAAAGATGATAGAATGTGTATATATGGTGAAAAGGGTTAATCTTTCAGTTTTTCTGTGTAAGCTGAATTTTAAATAGTACATACAGTGTGTAAGACATTGATATAGCATGCTATTAAAATGGGGTCAAAATTGGCCCCGCCCAGGGCCAGCTAGTTTTCTATATAGAAACACATAGTGAAAACTTTGAAAATATTCTCCTCTGATTTTCTGGAGAGCGATGTCAGGGCCTTTCAGGCCCTCTTGTTTTTCAATTTAATCAAAAAATTTGCATCACATGGGATGTTTTTCCTAAATTGGAAAAAATAGGTCCTTTTAATGGGTCATAGACTCCAGAAGCCAGAAAAGGGTATGCATTTTCACTGTTTTCATAATAGCAGACCAAATATTGCTGCCCTTACAAGTGAAGACAGTACAATAGAATGTCCAATGTCTAGCACTGCTGCCCTGCCTGTCCTAGCAAGTGAAGACACTACAGTAGAATGTCCAATATCTAGCATTGCTGCCATATTCTAGCACTGCTGTCAAAAAGGATGCTGGAGTCTTGCAGAGGTGCCAGAATTCTCCAATGATTTTGTTTTAACAGACTTCATGACAGATATACTTTAAAATTTGGATGTGAAATATACCAAGCTAATCAAAGATGTATAAAGATGCTTGGTTTAGTCAAAATTGAAGAAACTGTCCTAGCCTTTTATTTTCATTATTTCTCATTTTTGACATATTTCCTCAGCCCTCATCCTTTGGTTCCAAATTTCCCTGACTTTTCCCTGACTTTTGCCAAAATTAAAATTTCCCTGACCAATTAAAAAAATCCCTGACTTTTCCCTGACCTTGAAAAAAAATCCTTTTTCCCTGACTTTTCCCTGTCCGTGGGAACCCTGATATATATTCATTACATGTAAGTGGTCGCATTAGAGGGGTTTTACTGTACTGAATTTTGAGTAGTTGAACTGCCTGAATGTCAAACAACTTGAATGCGGATAAGACATCGCGCCCGCGTTTCTCTCTATCCTCTCCCCTCTCACTGGGGCGTCCAATTAGCCAATAGTGAGCAGAAACGGACGTAAATCAACATCGAGTAATTTGGTCTCTTGTCTGAATACAAGTTGTTTGCGAATTCCAGTCAAAATGCGCCTAACCCTTCACTTGCTATTCACGTCAATATACCTACCTGTAAATAGTGAAGACCCAGATGAGACAGCCCCTGCAGGAGCTGTCTCATCAGGGTCTGCACTATTTACAAATTGATTGTGCAACCAGTGCACTCCACAACAGAGATGGCATTGCGAAATACGTGTACACAGAAGATATATGTAATTATACAACAAGGCATGGGTAAAGAAGGAGAAAGGTATTTTATAATTCAGCAAGCGAAGGGTTAACATAAGAGGAGGTAAATTTCAAGCAGATGTCACAAACTTTGTGGCGAGGCCTGTGTACATAATGTCCCCTTGTGTTACAAGGACATTGGTGCACTTGTAAACATTGTACGACAGAATAACCTTGCATTTGGTGTTTTAACTGTTTACATAATAAAGAGACATATTATCTCAATTTGGCAACATAGTAGACCAAGATCTGCCCTACCCCAATACAAGTAAAGCCTTTATTCTATATGGACGGCATTTAACGTATTAGCAAACACACACTGCCCAAATGAGACAGCTGTTATAGCCCGTCTGATCAGGATCTGATCCGTTAGCGTATAGGTTACTCTTCAGTTCACAGCTTAATGTAGGTCTAAAGTAATGCTGAAAGCTCCTGTAGGAACTTTTAACATCACTTTAGACCTGCATTAAGCTGCGACACGTTTCCAGATATGCGTAGTGATATATTTTAGAGCAATTCTGTATTTAAGTTTTGGAAGGACTTAACTTTTAGTTCGAGTTATTTCGAAGTTCGAGTTATCAGAGTTCGAAGTTCAGATACATCTTATAGTACAGTAATTAACGATACCAAACATTCTTGTGTACACATGTCATTATAAAATCTAAGTCAATTATTATTCAGTTCTTCATTGTTTTGTTCATGAATATTCAACGGGAAGAGGGATCTGGGTCCATGCTTATAAAACTTTTAGTTGAGTCTGAGAACGTTCTCAAGCTTTTGATTGGTCAGATTTGAGCCTATGGCTCAAATCTGACCAATCAACAGCTTGGGAACTCAAATCTGACCAATCAAAAGCTTGAGAACGAAACTCAGACTCAACTGAAAGCTTTATAAGCATGGACCCAGATCAATAATTAGACCACTTGTTGTTGGTCGCTTTAGAAGGGGTTCGCCTATATGCATGTTCATACATGTAATACAACACATGGTGTGTTTAATGAAATAGTGGGCGGCTGAATATTCTAACAGTATTATTTACGACCCTTCCCAACACTACAAATTATCAAATAACATAGTCATTTGCAAAACAATTTCATTAAATACAAATACATGTAACCGCAATAATAGTTGAAAATAGTTCCAGTTAATTGGTATTAATCACGATAAAGAAAGAAAGAAAATGTTTTCAAATGTCGCAAAAGTAACTGAAATATGATGGTAAACTAAACAAAAATAAAATAAAAATAAAACAACCATTTACTTACTACTTCCATCTTACATTGCTACGGATAGCATCTATCCAGCATTCTACTCAACTTAAATAAATAAATAAATAAAAATAAAAATAGAACAAAATACATGGACAGTCATCCAAACTCAAACTTCATTACCACCAGCACAGCAAACATGACAGTATGCCTTACCATTTTCAAATCTGATTATAATCTGCACAGTCGAGTGGACACTTATATCAATACCATTTCAGATTACACAATTAGTACTGTCCACTAAGCACTCGCTAATCACCGTACCACCAAGATCCTGCAGGTGAACAGGACCTACCGGAGCCGCACGTAATACTCTGAATGGTATGGATTAGGTCTAGGAACGAATAGGATTGAAATTATTGGACACACAATCTTGAACTAAATTAGCATATACGATATGAAATTAAATATGTATAACAATTTCTACATATTTAACAAAAATGATATCTAATACACACGTGCAGGGCTAGAGCATACTTTAAGTATCACCACAAATAAGAAAACACGTGCACGCAAATGCAGTAGTCTTGATTGTACATTTGACATCTCATAACAATGTATTATACAAAACACTAAGAACACCATGTTAGCGACATATATGTAAACGTGCCTCTGGTCAGACAAACGAAACCAATCTAGACTCTGAAGCTCTTCCAAACGTTTAACCACGTTGCCACAGACACACGTTTCAATATATGTCAATTTACTTGAGTACTGATCATTTATGTCACCACAAATGTTTCTCATCAACATGTTGCAAGTATACTAGGGCATACATAAACAGTACACTACAGAGATAGTGCCGCAACTCCCGGCACTGGCTGAGACTTTATACAGTAAACCCCTCTAATGCGATCACCAAAAAGGGGCAGAATTTACAGTGGCAAAGGCAGGTGGTAGCTTAATGCAGGGCGAAAGTTATGCAGAAAGCTTTCTGCATAA
Organism: Azorinus chamasolen; assembly: GCA_963576725.1. Classification (NCBI taxonomy): domain Eukaryota; kingdom Metazoa; phylum Mollusca; class Bivalvia; order Cardiida; family Solecurtidae; genus Azorinus; species Azorinus chamasolen. The sequence goes on from OY755240.1 coordinate 10,938,263, forward strand.
CATTCGTCCTGCATTAAGCAACCACCTGCTTATGAAGACAGCCATGTTTGTTCACGTTTGCATATATGCATTAACCTGACTACTGGTAATTTATGTCACCACAAATGTTTCTCATCAACATGTTGCAAGTATACTAGGGCAAAAATAAACAGTACAGACCCAGATCAGAGGACTACTGAAGAAACCCACTGATCAGGGTATGCATTGTTTCCTGAACCAACAATAACAGTGGCGTATGCCAGCAGATATTCTGTTCGCTGCTGTGCCCCCTCTGCAAGAAAAGTGGATGGCGAGACATGGACGGATTTTCCTTAAAGATTATGTCAATAAATGGATAAATATTTTCACAATTATACACTACACATGTTGACAAAATTGTCTACAATTCAAATGCTACTTTTATCCCATTAATAATTAAGCCATGAACATTTATGAAAACGAAATGATGACATCATGAGAATAAATTTCATTAATAACACAAGGAAATAAGGTTTCTTGCCATGGCAGAGATAGTAGAATCATATCTACATTAGTATATCATATCAAAAACAAACAAAAGAGACCCTGATCAAAATATTCTTACGGGAGCTGTCTAATCTGGGCCTACTTTGTTTGAAAAGCCATGGAAACGCGTATTCATGAAGTAAATTATTGAGACCAGTCTGATCAAACTCTACTATTGCCGTCAGAATGTTTGTTTTAGCACGAACACTGATGTGGATGCATTACATTTCAAACAACGCCGTTTATTTCAATGTTTTGAGCTCGAAGCGCCTTTGAAACGTCATGCACAATCTCACAAACATAATAATTATTATGTATCAACAAAACGGAAACACACAAAAGATACTTTATTTACCAACACGAAATAAATCCGGTAAAAGAAAACTTACTTAATATGTTCCCTCGTGGACTATTTATAGACCCAACACCTTTGAATAAATCTAATGAAGAGGGGTATTTACAATCACAAGGGAACTGTTTGGTTATGGAGCCATTTAGATAAAAAACAGCATTACTGTTGCTCCTAGGCGCTGTTTTTCACAATGGTTTCATAAAGAGACTTTTACAGAGGTATCAAAAGCCATCAATATAAAGGAATGGGTTAACTGGATCGACGCTGTCAGTATAAAAAAAGTCTTCTAACGGTTTCCGACACTATGAGCCGAGCAAGACATGATAGTATGCCATACACAGATGCATAATAAGCCGTCACTAAATGTTCTAATGAATCACCAGTGCCCCGATCACGTAATAAGCAGCAGTGAACGTTGAATCAGTTTACCCCAGATTCAGCATTTATATACAGAATCCATTAGAATAAGTAGATTTATTCTCCTGAAGGAGCTGTCTCATCTGAGTCTTCACTATTTACAGGTAGGTTTATTGACGTCAATAGCAAGCGAAGGGTTAATAGTTATTCTAACCCTTATGAATATAAGATGTTTGTCCAATATGTATATGGCGTAAGTTTGCTCTTTTCCGATTCGTCCGAATTTGACCATTGACTAGTAACCAACAGTTGGAATCCTCGAGCGCCATTTGAGATGACGAGTTTCTGGGAGTATCATATGCATTCAAAATGTTTGCGATCGTTAGTCAGATCAAGGGAAGCGGGATTAGGTTTTCTTCGCCGATCAGCTAAAGGTAATGGATTTGATCACATAGTTGATTGACTGTATTCGTTAGCATGCGGTTACTGTTGTTGTAATTCAACTGAGCCTGTAAATTTCTTCATAAAGTCTCGCAAGCCTGTAAGATTTTTACCTGCTGTACTATCTAGAAACTCTTCAGGTGTTTTATCCATTAAATGCTCGAGCAGTTTAATGCGATCCTCAAATGTTTCGTTTCCATGCAGGAACATTTTGAATGGTTTTCTTTTTAACTCCATTATTGGATCCAGGATGTCAATGATACCTTCATCTGTGAATGTTACACGTGTCCTATTCGTATTTGTCGTTTTGTCCGTATTTACACATCTTTTTATCACTTCCTTTATAGCTTTTACTTCAATTTCATTTTCCTTAAGAGTACTAAAAACACCTTCGAAAAACAAGAATTCTATGTTTTTAAAATCCCAAAAAAACATAGTATTTTTCTTTTCCGTTTCTACTGCATTACTTATACCACGATTTGCCATTTTGCCTTTCTTCTCCATTGCAATTTGTTTTCTAATGAGCTTTTCGGCTTTTGTATTCATATCGTTATCAAGAAGGAAGAAATACTTTTTGTGTAAAGCCTTGCAAAAATTTCTGAAATGTATCAAATTCATAGCGCCGCCCATACTGATAAAATGGATGTCATTTTTCAATATCTTCTTTTGTCTTAGGAACGTTGACAATGCGTTCATGAACTGAATATCACTTGGTCCTTCGACAAATGCTGTCTGCTCTGAAAAACACAGGGTCGCAAATTGATCAGCAGAAACACTGCTTGGTATAGCATGCATAAACGGTAAAAGATTTGTACCTGGTATAACAATGCATGTACGATCTTCAAGTCGGTGTAGAAAATACATGTTCTCTACGAGCTCTGGTTTGATAAAATGTGGATTATGAGTTGATACGATGACAACTTTATCGTCAACTTCATATGTCATCACATTTCGGAGCCTCTCAATCATCTGTATATGCATACCTGTTCCAGGATCTTCAAGTCCAACAGTGGTAAACTTCTTCGAGCTCAATAGAATTGAACATAGTTTTGCTTGGAGAAAACCTTCAGACATTTTCAAAATAGGAGAACCATCATTAGAAATAGTTGTACCTTCCAGACTGTATTCACCCCCTTTTCCATTTGTTATGACATCATAAATAGTTTTCTCATCCTTCATGTTTTCTTGGGGTTTTTTCAAATACCAATATATTACTTCTGCTCTCTTGCATGCATCTTCATAATTGCAATCCCTCGATTTAATCGATATTTTCTCACTCTTGGTCCATTGCAATGCTCCAATTCCTCCCATTGGAAGCGTAAACACGACATTTTCCAGATCTGCCAATAGAGTTTCACATTTATACTTGCTTTTGAATTGCTTCATCCATTCTGTAAGACTATCCAACCAATCTCCTCTGGCCATGGCTTCTGCTTTAAATAATCCCTCTTTCGGAGGAATCTCGTCAACAGATTCATTTGAATGGAAAAGTAGTAAAGTCAAGCAGGCAAAGCCACATGCAAGACACAACCACCACCAAAACACCGATAGACAGCATGACACACACACACACACAACCACACACCCAAACGCACACGCACACACACACACACGAAATGAACACAGAAAACACCAAAAGACACACAAGAACCAGGGACAAACGTTCCACAACATGAACAAACCAGAATCGAATTTGCCATTTTTTTTGATTTCAATATGATCTACTCCGTACTTTATAATCTTGTTATCTTGATCGAGGAGGACGCAGCCTTTGGAAAATTTATTTTCACTATTTGCCTCACGGATATAAAACGATATTAAGTTATGGCTATTCTCCCCCTCGAAATTGCAGACCACAATCGAATCTCTATCCTTAACACAAGAAGATGACATTGAAGAATTAATTTTTAAACTAAGACATCGTCTAATACCTTCGAATACGCTTGATTTACCACTTTGATTTTCTCCAATAAGGTAATAAGCACCATTTTCCTTGAATGACAACTCCTGCAAGTCTTGGAAGTTCACAAAATTTCTCAACCTGACCTTTCGGAGAACATACTTGACCTGAAATGAAATTTGCTTACTTATAAGTTGAAATAACACTTCATCAATCACTTAAAACATTCGATGCGTTTTAAAATACCTACAATATACAAAACGCATTTAGTTATATGCTGAAAAGTAGTATGTCGCAAGAAAACCTATTGAATAAACGTTGAAAATGATAAAACATCAATGTATTTGATATCGACGATTCCGAGTTTTTACCCGATGTTTACCCGATGTTTCAGTTTTATTCGGGTTGGGTTTTAGTTTCGTATCTGTTCGTGCTTTTCGAGTCCCTCACTTCCGAGAAACGCTGTTACGTAAACAATGGAGGATCGGGTGATCATCGGCAATACGCGGAATATTTGAACGGAAAAAGCCGATAATACTTTATTGTAGAACAAAAATTATAGGTATTGATGAATCGGTTTATTTTGTATCACATGGGCATTTTTCGATATAAGTTAAAATTGGCAATCTTCATAATAATGATTGTGCATAACAAATACCTAGATTTATGCTATTATTGAAAATATGCGTTCATTGTAGGGACTTCCTCTTTAATACTAAAACAGTGAGGTACGTTTGTTTATATTAAATATCGGTTATATCTCATTTTAAGGTTGCCGAATCATTTGTTTAAACATGCATTCACATTCGGTATTTTTCGTATTTGGTACAGATGGAACATGGGTCAGATGTAAGTCTGAGTATTAGGTGAATTGAATGAACTTCATTAGGGGATATACTTGATTATTAAGTTTAATTTACTCGTCGTATATTTTGTAATGTTTAACTGCAACTGATCAAATATACTATTGAAATGAATTGTGACTATTTTGATACCTTCTCGTGTTGTTTTGATGGGTTTGACGCTTCGTCTGTTTCTGATATCTGATCCGATACCTTTTCATGCAGTATTGGTGGACTTGGTGCATCATCTGAATGTTGTTTCTGATCTGACATCTTTTCTTGCAGTATTGGATGGTTGGTTTCACGCTTTGTCTAGTTGAGCTATCTAATCTGACGCATTCTTGTGCAGTATCGGGGCCTGAACATTCATTTGGTTCTGATATCTGACAAAATGACAACCTTTTTGTTAATACCTGTGTGTCATTTGTTGGAGATGCCATCATTTAACCTTCAGCCAGCTAACGGTGGATGATTGAATACCTATGAAAACAGTTTGGATCCAAATGAGACACCGAATAACTCGGTGTCTCATCAGGATCCAAACTGTTCGACACCCTGTTTGCATTTTGGTAGAAATATTGATTATAATTTGAATTTTGAAAATGTAGTAGGTGAATCATTATGTGAAAATAATATGCTCAGTAGGCTAAATGTTAAAAAGATAAAACCAGACATACAAATAAATAAACGTTTCATTACGCTACTTGGTCATTTTATTCATAATATTAATTACGGAAACCCTGCCCAGATCTTATTTTTGACAGCCATCCATATAAATTTTGACTTGACATATATCGTATTTTGCTAGTGCAAGCCATTAAGATCGATGGATTGGTAAACAATGTAGACCCTTATGGAAGGGCTCATTCACTAACTTTCTGAATAGGTTTACAACGTTTGTTTATGTCCCTTTTAAGAGGCACTGGGCACAATGTGGTTAAAACAGTCTGGGTCATTAACTAGCAACGGAAGTTTGTTTATCTAAAGAAGTTATATGTTTATTATTGAATCACTTTCAGCGTTTCATCATGGTGCAAACTGCTGTACGTTTCACAGAAACAGGAGAATATTTGCGTATAACATTTTCACCTCGGAAGATACCAGAAAGCCACTCACATTTTATGGTTTGGTTATTAGAATCAAAGTGTTTTTGTTACAGTAATAACCATAGACTTGTCATTGACCACAGACCCAAGATGCACTCCCATATTCTGCCTCCATAAACCCATTTGATTTCGTCAAAATGGGTAATTTTGCACGACAGTTATGAAGTGAACATTACTGTTGTATTTTAGTTACACGATCGTGACCCTGATATAAGATATCGGCATCATTAGATTTACGCTATGTTTGTGTACAAGCTATTTATAAACACATTTCGTCATACTATGTCAGTCCTGAACCCCTTTCCCATGTTTATTCCAAATACCAGTAACTACTGAATATTCATGGAGAGAAAACAAATGTTATAATGGAATATGGAAGGTGGAACATTGAAGCCATTTTGGAACGTAAAGAAACAGCCCTGACCCTCGATAGACGGTTCCTATAGATACCTTCTGATCTGGGTATTACTGTGTTTGCAAATGCAAAAAACACTTTGACATGACGGAAAGGGTTAACTACGATTTTCTACACATTTTCAAGCACAGTAGACCCAGATCATACGACTCCCATAGGAGTCGTCTACGCAGGATATGTTCTGTTTGCTTATTATATATTAAGGTTCTGTTATGCATAAACTACCGATGCCCATGTGCTATCTAAACACTAGAGAAAAGAGAACTTTTAGTTTTTTTATTTTGAAACAATTGTAATAAATAGAGCATTTGCTCATATAGAAGCAAATGCTCAATTGATCCCAATGGTTGCGCAAAATGACTTCTACAGAGTCGTCAATAGTCGTCAATAGTCTTCAATAATCGTTTATATGAGGGCATGGCTTAAGAATACTAGTTAACACTGGCCAAATGCACGAGTGATTTTCTGAGGGAAACGAGCGTACTGGAACATAGAAGACATAAATCAGAAACTCGCAGAAGAACGCCCAGATCATGGTCTGAACTCTTTACCCATGCTCATCTTGCATATTTACTCCTTCAATACTGAATTGACCCTGTTTGCAATCAGTGATGGATATTTTATATTTAACACTTTATCTAAGGCTGCAATTCCACTAGTGTTTGCGATCGTTAAAGACCACCGGCGACCCCTGAAACCGCCGATCGTCTGCGATTGTCGGCGACTAAATGCCAAAAATAACTCGCAGTCATATTGGCGATGCATCTGCGACAACCGTAAGACAGGTTGTTGACGATCGTGCGTCAAGTCACTGGTATTCGTACGATACTCGTACAAAGTTCCACGATCACCTCCGACTTGTTGTGTGGTCTCGTGATCTATGCCTAGTAGTGGATAATCTTTAGGCTGTCGCTGGTGATCGCACGACAGTCGTAGGTTATTGTAGAAAGGTCGCTGATAGTCGTACGATTGTAGGGAAGATCGCCAACGACCAGTTGCAGATTGTTGGAGACTTACGTACGATGACCACACGATTAGCTAAAACCCTCTATGGTTACCTCTTAAAGAATACCGGCGACCAGTTCGATCGTAAGGAGGTTGATGATAATCAACCTTTCTGCGACTAAAATTGGTCGCACGACAAGAAACGATTACCAACGATTACTGAAGACCATCCGCGATAATCAGTGACTTGTCGTGCGACCTTCGTAAGAATATCGGCGACCAGAGGTTGGTAGCAATCGTAAACAGGTCTTAAGGGGTAGTAAGGCCTAGTGGCACTGGGTCCTAACATACCCGCTGCCACGCCTTTGCAATCAGAGTAGATCCATGTTATTATGTAGATCTGATTCTACAGTATTTGAAAAGGACAAAGCGTCCCTAGTGCATTTGCCATTATAGTAAATCTCCTTCAATATGGAAAATAACAAACACAGAGAGCCAATTACGAAAGGACACTGTGTACAAAACACCGTCAAATAAAACACGATACAGCCAAAAGACAAAGCTGTCCTCTGATCAGAGTCTGAAATGTGTACTTATAATTATATGATTCTAAAACAGATTATATCTTAGATCTGATCATATTACGTCTCTCAACGCTTTTCACAATGGCACATGTACTTGTATATTAGAATTATGAATAAGGAAAGCTTTTGCCATGGTAGAAACTGTAGAGTCAGATCTGTATTAATTTATAAGCCAACAGAACATACCGCGATCAGACAGCTCATATGAGCCTTTTGATCTGGGTCTACCCTGTTTACAAAGGCGTACATATGTAGTGCAGGATTACAACTAAAAGAATCAGTGTAAATATTGATAAGATAATTTCGATAAAAAAGGACAAGTGCGTAAGTGAATGTAATGGAAATACATGGTTAATTACAGAACAAGAGAGTGTGACTAAATAGTGGAGAAAGATATTACTCACCACGATACATAGGTCGCCTTTTGAATGGTCCATGGAGATTATATACAAAGCGACCTTAGCCAAAGCGACTGTATTTTCAATTATTATAAAAGTTTAGACTCTACTTAATCAATAACATAATTATATGCTTGAAAACAATGCTTTAAATGATCCAAATAAGCGATTAAAATACAGTAAAACCCCATACGTTCGAACACTAAAGTAAGTATCATTGTCGGTCATAAACCCTTACAACGCTGAATTTTCAAATGGACTATTTCAAAATTCAAACAGGTCAAATTTATGATGAATAATTAGGTATTTTTCTAAAGAAAAGTGGAATATGACAAACAGTGCAGACCCTGATGAGAGCGCTTCTCTAGGAGCCCTCTCATCTGGGTCTACACTGTATGCAAAGGACATTAGTGACTCGTGTCCCGCACTGTAAGTGTTAAGATGGATGACAGCTTAATGCAGGGTGCAAGTCATACAGTAAGTTTCGTTCTGTGTGACTTGCACTCTACATAAAGCAGCCGATTGCCTAAAATGCATCAATACTTCAATACTAAACTAACGAAATATCGAGGTTATTGTATTGTTGAAAGCTGGTGTAATGCCTGGTAAGCTGTGGGCATGTAGTTTTGGTTCCGCATTGAGTATTACATTTAAACATATATTCACAACAATACATGCGATGTGATTGTACAGCTCTAATAAGGTGCTTTTGTGTTCATATTTTCATACTGTCTCGTATGAATACGTGAAGAATAAGGACATGAGAGAAATGGACGGGGAAAGAGAATATATATTCTGAAAATAGGTGATCCTTCGAAAGCAAAAGTAGAAATGCAAAAAGAGAAAATTGCAGACTCGGTTTTATTGAGTCTGTTCATGAGTAGTAATTAAAGTACAACACTTCTCACGCCCCTATCACCGGCTTAAGCTGTATTCAATTTTCAAAACTAATAACATGAAAACTAATGCTCCCGAAGGACAAGAGAGTATAACAACACTGAGAATGAAATACGGGGCGACTTTTTACGACCGCAACACAAGCACTTACCACCTGCTGTTGTGAAGTACTCATATTCTGAAAAGGGCTGAAAACAGCGTTTGAGAGAGAACGAGAGATAGACATGGAGAGAAAGGAATTGTCGAGACTTGACACTCTGACATATAAATTGACCCCACCTTCGGACAGTTTCTTATCACAAGACGCGTACAACCGTAGCAGCCCGTGTCCATCTTCGAGTCGCATATTTAGTTGTGATAATATGGAACAAATGCAAAACTACATGGATTATTCTCACCCTTATGCTACTCGAAACAACACTTCTTATGCTTCCCTGATTAATGAAGAGCCATAAAGTACCACGTCCCTTACCGATGTTGAGCTACAGCAGTTGACTGTATAATACAATTGCTATTCTACAGCTATGTGTAAGGACGGGTTGCTTTAGTTGTGATCAGAAACTGTCCGAATGAGGGACTTGTTTATATGTTAGAGTGTCAAGTCTCGACAATTTCCCTTATCCTGTTTCTTCAAAAACGTAATGGGGGTACCTAAGCAGAAACGTTCTACATGGATATCCACAACCATATTTCGATACTGGACGGCTTAGACTTCTCGTACGCATAGTGAAAAGAACTACTCGGTGTATCTAAATGGAGAGCTTCATCAGTATCTCAACCCTTAGCGTCGACACCGGTGTAAACGCCACCCCCCACACTCTACTAACTCAATAAAAACGTACCAGACATACTTTACTGCTTTTCCATTCATAAGCACAATAGTGTTGTTTGTGCAGTGTGGCGGCCGTGAAACGTCTCCCCGTACATTCAATCAATATTGTTTTCTTCTTCTTGCAGGAATTGCCCTACATTCAATGTGTTTCCTCATACCTTTACATCGTACTTTCATGCTGTCTATCGTTGTTTTGGTGGTGGTTGCGTCTGGTATGTGGCTTTGCCTGCTTGACTTTACTACTTTTCCATTTATAAGCGTAATGCAGACGGTTATTCTGACAATCTACACAGCTGGTGCTCTCTTACTGAAAAATAAATTCGATACAAAGTAACAACTGTATAACGCAAATGAGCATCTAAGAAGTGTTCAAATAACCGAGCATATTTCTGTTAGTGAGGTGTTAACTGACCTAAGAAGTAAAGTCGTTGATAGTTTAGCATTATTACAGTCATGTATAGAATGTATTGAATCGGTGCACTGCACTGCATCATACAAAAGTGGCATCAAGGCTATCTCTCAAGACCTTAAAAACTGTGAGTTTAGTCTTATATTATTAGCAAAAAAAATTTAGAAGTCAATCGCGGGGAAAAGTAGGACATGAAGAAATAGAACCAACTCATACATGAAATAGGTAGCCAATGTGACATTATTGTTCGTTTTGTAGCTGAATCTAATGGCAGCACATTTTGTCATAACGGTTCGACGTTGGGATACTTGGATATCGTATACCGGTAATACGGATCCAAATAGTCTAATTAGTCGCATTAGTGGTTCGCAGACCGCAAACCGTGATTCCCCATCGTACCCAAGCGAAAGTAATATGAATAGGGATGTAAACAAAACCATAGACCCAAATGTGTCAACAACTTAGCATGTGGGGTTCTACGGCTTGAGCCACAGACGAACAAATGTGCAGTTCTCTAGACAGTGCTAGCCCTATTGATGAACACGAAACGTATAAGGATTAGAATACTTATAAGTTATTGCATAAATAACCCCGGGGTCAAATCGATATTTGCCACTAGATTATTGACTGGTCATTCAAGACATTTCCCTTCCATTATTCACATGTACCTGTTGATACCCATAGTGTGGAAGAATTTCCTGTCCTACCGGTAGTGACAGGGAGCGACAACCCAACCAATGCACATGCGCGTACCAACTGTTTCAACACACTCACTACACGCCCACACACACACCTTATACAAGAATTCGCCCCGAATTCGTACTCAAAGAACACCCTGCGAGTTTCTTCTTCTTCTTTTTTTTTTATAAATTACCATGCGGGTTATTTACGTTAGGCACCCAATGTTTTGATAAAAATCAAGAAAAATAAAATTCCGACATAAATCGGTTAAGTACATGTATAATTTCAAACAAAACATATTGTATGTAATTGGATCGTTCAAGCGACCCATCCACTCCGATGACAGGAGGGTGAATGATGAATGAAATGAACCTTATGCCGAAAAACACAAAAAAGAAAACAACAACAAAAACAAAATGTTAACTGATAACTACTAATATTGAACAGATCAATTACTAGTCGGTATCATTATACATAAATGGGAGTTATACTCTTTGCTTATGAAATTGCATTAGATCTGACTCTACAGTTTATATCTATACTACTAAAAGAACGAGCTCGATTTTGTGTCGGATTTGCCGAAAATACGGCACAACGTACATATTGGGTAATGTTATGTTCGGGTAGCTTACACATTGAAATTGTGTTGATCTAATTTGACACCGAAAAGCAATTATATCCGCAGTTTGGATACAGACGGAAATTCCCCTACGTACAGAAATATTCCATCTAAAAATTAACGGGAAATGACCTTCCAAGGCGAGTGACGATTGGTGAGTATCTATACTACATGTACCAAAAGAACGAGCTCGATTTTGTGTCGGATTTGCCGAAAATACGGCACAACGTACATATTGGGTAATGTTATGTTCGGGTAGCTTACACATTGAAATTGTGTTGATCTAATTTGACACCGAAAAGCAATTATATCCGCAGTTTGGATACAGACGGAAATTCCCCTACGTACAGAAATATTCCATCTAAAAATTAACGGGAAATGACCTTCCAAGGCGAGTGACGATTGGTGAGTATCTATACTACATGTACTAAAAGAACGAGCTCGATTTTGTGTCGGATTTGCCGAAAATACGGCACAACGTACATATTGGGTAATGTTATGTTCGGGTAGCTTACACATTGAAATTGTGTTGATCTAATTTGACACCGAAAAGCAATTATATCCGCAGTTTGGATACAGACGGAAATTCCCCTACGTACAGAAATATTCCATCTAAAAATTAACGGGAAATGACCTTCCAAGGCGAGTGACGATTGGTGAGTATCTATACTACATGTACTAAAAGAACGAGCTCGATTTTGTGTCGGATTTGCCGAAAATACGGCACAACGTACATATTGGGTAATGTTATGTTCGGGTAGCTTACACATTGAAATTGTGTTGATCTAATTTGACACCGAAAAGCAATTATATCCGCAGTTTGGATACAGACGGAAATTCCCCTACGTACAGAAATATTCCATCTAAAAATTAACGGGAAATGACCTTCCAAGGCGAGTGACGATTGGTGAGTATCTATACTACATGTACTAAAAGAACGAGCTCGATTTTGTGTCGGATTTGCCGAAAATACTACACAACGTACATATTGGGTAATGTTATGTTCGGGTAGCTTACACATTGAAATTGTGTAATTTGACATCGAAAAAGCAATTATATCCGCAGTTGGATACAGACAGAGAAATTCCCCTATGTACAGAAATAGTCCATCTAAAAATATACGGGAAAAGACCTTCCAAGGCGAGTGACGATTGGTGAGTATTCCGAGTTATTTACGTACTGGAAGTCATGTGAACATAACTACGTCACTTAAAAGTTGTGGAAAATACGTCATCATATTTGATGACTTATTATATATTTGTTCTCGGCTTGATCAATATTGCATGTAGATTTGTATTCATGTGTGTATACATGTGTACGTGTAGGGCGAGTGGTCGGTTCGGGTACATGGCATACGTTTTATATTTTAATTAAAAAGTTATAATATAAAATATTTATAAACGTCGTTGTTGGTCACTATGACGGAGATTCCCAAAAATCACAGTTTCCTCTCTTACTTCCGTTTAGACCAATGGCGTGCGCACATGGAACTCGCCTGCTCAGAAACCAATAACGCAGATATAACCCAGCGTAGGTAATATATACAATGGAAAAAAGGTTGCCTTTTTCAACAGTTATCGGTGTTTTAGCCGTATTGTTTGTTAACAAAAGAGTAGAAAATAAAATGACAGACGATGAGCAAACAGTTGTTGTGTCCTCGGCCAAATCGCCCAAAGCCCAAGGCCTAAATATGTCATGTGTGCACTTCTTATACGCACAATTAAGAAATCAATGTTCAGAAACAATCAAAAAATGTTGTCTGCTTCAATTTGTAGATATATTCTTCAAGGACACGCATTTGGATCCTTATAAAACATCGAGTAACTTGGCGTCTTATCTGGATCCAATCTGTTATCATTGTTTTGAGTTGACACTAACATCCAAATAGTTAATATAAAGCTAGTTCTAACATAACTGTTGCACAAACGAAATGCATTAATGCCATTTGACACCGATTCAGGGTGGATGAATGCACGCGCTATTAAAACCACATATTTGTGACGTCATTTACCCACGCTGTCATTACTATTTATTCGAGAAAATATTTTTGCTCAGTTTAAGTTAACATTTATTTAACCTATTGAATACTTACTGACAGATTTGTCACAATGTAACATTGAACATTGTTGTTACATTGCATGGCTGGTACATAAAATATTCCATAGCCAAACAGAACCGATTCTGATCAAATTCTGTCTGATATATGGGTCTTTCTATTTGAAAAAGTACAAAATGAGGGAATATGAGGAAAACGGTTAAGGAAGCTCCTTTATTAGCGTGATAGGGTTGACTCTACTTCCTAAGAATTAAAAAGTGGGTTATGTGTATCTATATAACAAATGTTCTAAGCACAATGATAATTACATCTCTCTTTGTGTTATTGTCGTCATAAAAAGTATCACACGTGTACATAGACCATTTGTGAAGTGCAGGTAGAAAGATCTAATATTCATTCATGATTTATTAACCCATTCCCTCTCATTGACGCCTCTGTAAAAGTCACATTTTGAAACAATTATGATAAATCGAGCATTTGCTCCATATGATCAAATGCTCTATCTATCACAATGGTTTCTAAACTACACAATTTTAGAATTTTATTTTTCGTACGTAAATGCTCATTTTCGTTTCGGTAGATTTATTCAAAGCGGTTGGGTCTAAAATAGCCTATGAGGTAATGGGTTAATACATACCATGGGTACAAAAAGTTTTGTTACAGTATGATCATTATTTTGGCGTTTTGCTTAACAGTAGTAAGAAAAACACAATCGCTTTCAATTCAGTTTGAACCTCTCCCACATTGACACCTTTTAAACAACTTATCAGAGAAAGTCCAAATCAGGGTCTACTATCTTTGTTTCCAGAAGTATTGTGGATATGATTAGGTGCTCCAGTCCATATTTCTGTTGGAGCTGATACATCTTAAGCTACTCTTTTTGCCAAAGTGTCTCTTTCAGGGAAAGGGTCAAACTTGCGCTGAAGCTAAGCATTTGCAATTGTTTAGATGAAACTTATGAGTTGACAGAAGTGTCCCTTTGGCATAAATCTACCATATAGCTAAAATCTAACTAATCAGAAGCTGCAGTTCATTCTTAAATGTAAGGATGGAACCATGCCCCCAACTCCTATTTGAACTCTATGAACGAAAAGGCATTAACTAGAAAAAATAAGAACAAATATTGTTTAACCGTGTAGATATAGCTTTGATTTGCTTTGAGTCATTTGCTTTTGCAGCAAACCTTATTGCAATGTTTTTAAAAGTGACTTTACAGACTTTTAAAAAGATATCAATATGACTGAATGGGTCTTTGTCGAATTATATTGAAACAAGTGTTAAAGGATTTCAAATAAAAATATCAAGAGTTACTGTGCATATTAGAATATGCAGTTCATGCATAGTCAATGTTATGTTAAATTTACCCCTTCCCTGGTCTGATTTTTTTTAAAATTTCATTACCTCATTAATATTCATGGGCATAATTTCAATACAATACCATTTACAATTGAAAATTTAAGTCTGATAGAAAGTACAAGATTTGATGTACGAAATTTCCTTGGCAAACACAGCAGACCCTGATCAGACAGCACCTTTAGGGTATTCTCTGTTTGCCAATGCAGGAAAACAGGTATCTATGAAGGAAAGGGTCAACTCATAATACAGTAAATTAATACAACTAAAACCTTACTATTATGACTATGTGACCCTTAATCTGTTTGATGTTCATTCATTCAAACTATGACCACTTTGAATATTCAGTAAGCTATGTATTTATATGGAGCATGTATTACAAGAATTTCATTCTTCTATTTAACACTACGTGTATTTAAATACAAAGAAATCCTACTGTATATACAGTAAAACCCCTCTAATGGATGCTTATTGCTGGACAAAAGTCATGCAGAAAGCTCCTATATAGGAGCTTTCTGCATGACTTTCGTCATGCATTAAGCTACAACCTGCCTCTCCAACCGAAACGTATACCTCATTTAGTTGGGCACATTAGAGGGTCTTTACTGTACAAAGTAGATCCTGATCAGATATCTCCTATAGGAGATGTCTGATCTGGATCTGCTCTATCTGCAAAATTCCAAATATGTCAGTATGAGGTAAAACGTTAGTGAGTCTAAGATATGCATCTTTCCAGTACTAATTATATTATGGCTTTAGTTTTTGTAGATAGGAGATACTGTCTTTTATGTGCCTATTGTAGAGAATAGTATTGATGCTTTTTCAGTGTTTCATGAAGCATCTAAATGCTCTTAAGTGCAAACTAGCATACCATTGCCTTAGGGGTCTTTATTTAGACAATGTTTCATTTAGGTGCAAACTAACATTTTGTGTACATAATTTATTATTGGCCTTATTTAGACAAGTATTGTCTGTTTTCAATGTTTCATGACAAATATACATTGCTGCATATCGGAGCCTGTTTTAGGATAGCTAAATAGAATAAAAATCACAGCTCCTGTAGCAGCTGCCTAATCTGGGTCTACCCAGTTTATGGAGACTAGAAATGGTATTTGCATCCAGCAAATGTATAAAAGACAAGAAGTCTTATATAATTTTTGTATTACTGTATTCGCTCTGTTGTTTCATTTTCACTTTTTCTTGATATTTTGATTTTGTTTTGTTAAGTTTTATAGACTGCAAATCAAGGAAGGTTTGAATAAAATTAATAAAATATACAGTCAAAAATGTTTCTTTGGTCTTCTGTAGATAACTGACGAACATGCTGTTTTTAGACAACATCCCGCAGATAGGTTCAAATTCATTATGAAGTGAAAAAAACCAAACAAGTAGTATTTTGAAAAATTAAATAAACCGCACTTAAATTAGTGCTCTTAATATGTTTTGTAGTAAACATTTATTTGGTTTTACATGGCGTCGGTTGTATTTCAGTTTAATTACAAGCCGGTTGCAAGAGATCCTTACATGGCAGATCAGACTAAGACCTGGATCAAACCCAGTGCTATGAGAAGCAAAGACATTGTCATTTGGGGACTGCAACTACTTGTCCACTGAGGCCCTTTTGATTTGCTGATATATACAATATATTTAAATTCAAATGCATCTTGCTATATAAGCAGCACTTGAGCGGGTCTTTTTCTGTGCTACTATAACATTATCTACTGTGGTGTAAAGAAGCCTATAAGATAAACTGTTTACCCTTACATAAACTATGCTTTTCTGATAGTTTGTCCTGTGAACCAAAAAACTTTTAACATATAACTTAAGGCCACACTATATAATTAATAACGATATTGGAAAAGTATCGTAGTGATTGTACCTTGCAATTCACCAGAATGTACTAAACAGTCTGCCCGCGCCTGCGCGGGCTCTTTTCTAGTTATTAATAAACATATCCTTGATAGATTGGAATTTGGAGTTCTACTTTTTGTTTATGAAACTACATTAGCTCTGGCTCTACAGTTCCTATCAATATAAAACTGACCTGTGCAGAGTTCGTTCGGGGGTTATACTGTTTGATTATAAAATAAACTACCATGCTAGTTGATCCGAATCTTTATAAACGGTTGGAACCTGATTAGACTTTCAGTAACGTCTAGATCAATTTTAAATCAATACTCTACAAGCATTACTTGCATAAATTATTGACTTTCGAAAGAGATATTGACTTTCTGTCAACACAGTATCATCGTTTGTAAAAATGAGTATCCATTTTCTATTATCACCTGCATAGATCTATGATTTCATTCTAAACTGTTACCTACTAAACTAAGCATGGTTACACTTGACTGCTCAAGTTCAAAGTATAATCCCGATCCATCCAGATATTTCCTAAGCATAAAATCCAAGTTCAATCAAAATCTAAACCCATTTGTCATCATGGTACGTAAATTTAAGCGGTCGTTCTAGACAAGTAGGTCACATGGCACCATGATACGTCAGACAAAGAGATACAGACAGAGATAGAGACAGTCAGAATGATAGGGGACAGATACAGAGAGAAACAGAGAGACAAGGACATAAAGGGAGATACAAAGAGAGAGAGAGCGAGATAGTGAGAGCGACTCACAGTCAGGCAGACAAACATGCATGAAATGCATAGAGACAGACAAAAACGTAAAGATAGACAGACAGGCAGTCAATCAGACAGTGAGAGTGAGATCAGAGAGAGATAGAGAGAGGAGACGGAAAAGAGAAAAAGAAAGAAAGAGAGGAGATAGACAGAAGGAGATATACACGGTGAGAGATAGATATAGAGACAGGTATAGACATATAGAGACAGAGAGAGAGTCCCAGAGTGATAGGTAGAAAATGATATACCGACATACAGACGGAGATAAGTAAATCAACACATAGCGACAGACAGAGACAGAGATAAATGTGACAAAGTACACAATAAGGGAAGTCTTCAAACGATTTGAAAGGTACAATATAAAGAGTGAAATGAGATGACTTACATTGCTTCGTGAGAAACTTACTACGTTGCGCTCCTTTCTCGAAATTACCAAATATGGCAATGCTACATGTGAATATTAATTGACAAGGAATCTAAATGATGAGCAATCTTAACCCCTCGCTTGCTATTCACGTCACTATACATACCTGTAAATAGTGAAGACTCAGATAAGACAGCTCTTGCAGGCGCTGTCTCATCAGGGTCTGCACTATTTACAAGTTGCTTATGCAAACAGTCCACTACAAAGCAGTGATTGCACGGTGAAATACTTGTAAACAGTGAAGATATATGTAATTATACAACAAGGCATGGGTAAAGAAGGAGAACTGTATTTTAAAATTCAGCAAGAGAAAGGTTAAATCACCCAAACATTAGTTTGAATCGGATTTATTTCCTATATAGCTTTTGTGTACAAGTCAACATCAAAGTTGAAACTGATACGGTAAGATCTATATACCGACACAATAGAACAATTGCATGTCTTTGTGAAATTTTCAATGGTAGTAAAATTCAATGGTAGTTAATATTTCCTCGTCGGATTGTGTGTGGGCGCGCATGAGTGTGTTTATGTGTGTGCGTGCGTAAGTGTGTGAATTTGTTTTGTTTGCGTAGGTGTGTGTGCGTGTGTATGTGAGTATGTGTATGTCTGTTTGTCTGTATGGCTGTCAGTGTGTCTGTCTGTATGTCGGTGTCTGTGTGAGAGAGGTGGAGTGTGAGAGAGCGGCAGACAGATAAAGACAAGGAAAGAGAAACAGAGACAAAGAAACAATGGCAAAGATGTAGATATAGAGACAGGGTGAGAGAAGAGAGGCTTTGGCAAAGTGTTATGGAGAAAAAAAAACAGAGACATGCAAACAGAGAGACACACAGAGTCAGGAAGAAAGACAGAGGGTGGCATATTGCGAGATACAGAGCGAGAGGAGAGAGATAAAGATAGAGAAAAAACAAAGAGATGAAGAGAGACGGGGAGAGAGACAGAGAGACACATTCATAGATTGTTAAAGAGAAAGAGAGACAGAAATAAAGACAGTGACAGACATGTTAGCGATCTTAACAGACCACTGGCGACTTTTGAGACCTCTGAAACTGGCGATCGTCTTCAATTATCGGCGACTAGCAGTCACATAGAAGATGTATCTGCGACCACTGTAAGACAGGTTGTTGACGATCGTGTGCCAAGTCACTGGTATTCGTTCGAATGTTCCACAATCACTTCCGACCTGTTGTTTGGTCACGTGGTCTATGCCTTGTCGCGGATAATCTTTAGGCAGTCGCTGGTGATCGCACGACAGCCGTGGGTAATTGTAGAAAGGTCGCTGATAGTCGTACGACTTTTTGGAAGATCATCAACGACCAGTTACAGATTGTTGGAGACTGGCGACAAGTTCCATCGTAAGGAGGTTGTGGTGCATGATAAACAACCTCTCTGCGACTGAAATTGCTCGAAAGACAAGAAACGATTACCAACGATAGCTGAAGACCATCCGCAATTATCAGTGACTTGTCGTGCGACCGTCGCACGAATATCGACGGGAAGAGGTCGCTAGAAATCGGAACAGATCCTAAGAGCCCAGTCCCACTAGGCCTCACGACCCCATTCGACATGTTTACGATTGTTACCGACCTCTGGTCGCCGATATTCGTACGAAGGTCGCACGCCAAGTCACTTAATCGCGGATGGTGTTCGGTAATCGTTGGTAATCATTTACATTCGGGCGACCAAGTCCAGTCTTTTTAAAGTCGTAGATAGGTTTTTGACCATCTACAACACCCTAAATGCCCAATCCCACTAGGCCTACGACCACTTATGACCTGTTAACGATTTCTAGCGACCTCTGGTCGACGATATTCGTGCGAAGGTCGCACGACAAGTCGCTGATAATCGCA
Source organism: Azorinus chamasolen (assembly GCA_963576725.1). Taxonomy (NCBI): domain Eukaryota; kingdom Metazoa; phylum Mollusca; class Bivalvia; order Cardiida; family Solecurtidae; genus Azorinus; species Azorinus chamasolen. The sequence goes on from OY755240.1 coordinate 10,957,857, forward strand.
GATGGTCTTCAGTAATCGTTGATAATCGTTTCCAGTCGTGCGACCAATTCCAGTCGATCATACACAACAACCTCATTACGATCGAACTGGTCGCCGGTATTCTTTAAGATTTAACCTTAGAGGTTTTAGGTTAATTACCTACGACTGTCGTGCGATCCCCAGCGACTGCCTAAAGATTATCCGCGACTAAGCATAGATCACGTGAACACACAACAGGTCGGAAGTGATCGTGGAACATTCGTACGGATATCGTACGAATACCAGTGACTTGACGCACGATCGTCAACAACCTGTCTTAAGGTGGTCTTAAGGTAGTCGCAGATACATCGTCAATGTGACTGCGAATTATATTTGAATTTAGTCGCCGACAATCGCAGACAATCGACGGTTTCAGAGGTCTCAGACGTCGCCAGTGGTCTTTAACGAGCAAGTGCTAGTGAGACTGTAGCCTAAGTGGTCGTATGCCTAGTGCGATTGGGTCCTGAGGTTGTTGTACATGATCAACAACCTCGCTACGACTGAAATACGACGAAATTGGTCGCACGATTGGAAACGATTAACAACGATTACTGAAGACTACCCGCGATTAATAGTGACTTGTCGTGCGACCTTCATACGAATATCGGCGACCAGAGGTCGCTAGCAATTGTAAACAGGTCTTAAGGGGTCGTAAGGCCTAGTGGGACTGGACCCTAAGCAATAAGAGCTAAGCTCGCTTTTCAGTATAATGTAGGACGTATGTTATTGAGAAAAATCCAAGACTTTCTGATGAGATCCGATTTATCGTTGCTAAACACTTGGCACCCAAAGAACCAGGACATCTCTATAGATAATATGATTAGGGGATAGCACTGGTTTCCCTGTGTCCTCCTATTCTCCATGGGGCTTACAATAGCCCAAAGTTGGCAGAAACAGATGTTAGACTACAGTTACACTAGCGTTTGCGATTGTTTAAGACCATTGGCGACCTCTGAAACCGGCGATTGTCTGCGATTATTAGCGAATATATTTAAAAAAAACTGATTCGCAGTCACATTGGAGATGCATCTGCGACGATCGTAAGACGAAATGATTACCAACAAACACTGAAGGGGTCCTAAGGTCAAATGGGAGTGTGTCTTTAATTAAACCAACCAACTAAACAAAATATCTAAACCTTTGACGTCCTGTCTTACTACGATCAAAGAACATATAAATATATGACAATTCTGGTATTAATGTTCTTTGGTCAAATGATGTTTTAACTAAAGTTGAATATGAAAAATACAACATTTCTTCGCTGAGCTCTATACTACTCTACAGCACCATATTATTAAGGATAAACTGATTAAATTAATAGAAAAAAAACATTTGCAAGAGAAAATAAAACGTTCCTTGCTTGCAATGTTCAATGTTCATTCTTTTCTAATTCAGAAGTTGAACATTACACAATGTGCACATTACATACTGCTTAAGCCGGTGCTAGGGGGCGTGAGTAGTGTTGCACTTTTAATTGTTACTCATGAACAGACTCAATAAAACCGAGTCTGCAATTTTCTCTTTTTGCATTTCTGCTTTTGCTTTCGAAGGATCACCCATTTTCAGATTATATTGCCTTGATGTTTGTAGTTGTCTTACCTTTCTTTTAGATAATATGTGTTTGTTATGGGGATACCATGATATCGTCAAGTTGTTGGTATACTCATGGGTACAAATTGTGCCCCTCTTGTTGCAGATTTGTTTTTGTATTGCTATGAGAGGGATTTTCCGCACAGGCCGATATTGTTAATGCTTTTAATAAAACTTCGAGGTATTTAGACTATAGTTTGAATTTGGATAATCCTTTTTTTTGAAACTATGATTTCTTCAATTTACCCAAAAGAACTGTCTTGAACTATCAATCTGACATTATTGCTTCATTTTTAGATTTGAATCTTTCAATTACAAATGATAACATTTCGTCCAAAAATATGATAAAAGGGAAGGTTTTAATTTTAAAATTGTTAATTAGCCTTTTCTAGATGGAGATGTGACCCGTTCTACATCTTATGAGATTTATATTTCTCAACTTATTCGGTTTGCCCAAGCCTGTTTTTTCTAGAATATTTTAACAGTCGTAATTATAACTGAAAAACTACTTAAGCAAGGTTACAGATATCACAAACTTCGGAAAACGTTTTCTTAATTTTATCATCTAAATCCACCACTCATTAGCAAATAGAATTGCAATCTACGGATGTTACTGCAGCTAGGCATTTCTCAACCAGAATTTTGTGGGGATGTTATCTACAAACTTAGGAAAATTCGGGGTCATTGCATTTTTCATGATTTGTTTAGAAAACGCATTAAACTATTTCAGAAAAAAGGTTATAATCCCATTATATTGCAACGCACTTCATGTTTGTTTATCGACCCTTTTACAGTCGGTAGCTACGCTACCCTCCTTGCTTGCGCGATGACAGGCCGAGGGTAGTACTCTATGATGATATACTCTCAAACTCAGATACGGACGAGCTTACCAGACTCATATATCAGTTTTTCCCTCTCGTGCCCTTAACGACTTCTCTGCAGGTGCTCTGATTTCAGCAAAGTCATTCAGTACATATTTGACGGATTTTCACAGTTATTATACTATGTTTTACATATTGTCTTGTGTTTACCGTCTTCTATGCTGTGGGTAAGTCCGGTGGGGATATCTTTATTTACACTATTTGTAAAGCTAGGGTGGCTTTGAGAGAAGTGTGAGGTTAGGACGTCCGTAAACCGGTTTAAACCCCCAGATGCTACTGACCGTGCCAAGGCGGTACTCTCTTTGTCACCCTTGCATTTGTTTGTCCTGTGTATTTGTGCTTTTGTTCAAGTGAGGAATGTTTATCTCTGGTCCTTGTGTGTTTGTTGGTGTTTTCTGTGTTCATCTCGTGTGTGTGCGTGTGTTTAGGTGTGTAGGTGTGTGGGTGAGTGCGTGTGTGTGCGTGCGTGCATGCATGTGTGATGCTATCTATCGATGTTTTGGTGTTGGTTGCGTCTTGCATGTGGCTTTGCCTGCTAGACTTTACTACTGATATGTTTTGATCCCGGAAATCAAATCGAAGTATCAATCTCACATTTTGGTTACTTTAATTACAACGACCAACTGAAGGTGTCTTTGTACTGAAAATATTGTCATTCGGGTGACAGGTTGAGTAACTATAATGCAGGCCGTTTAAAGCTAGGTAGGGGTTAATCAATTCGAGTAAATTTAAAATGATACCACTGGCACTTGATCGAAAAAGATTGTTTATTAATAGCAACTAGTACATTAATACACTCATAACTATTATATAACACAACTATATAGTCTGTTTCGATCAAGTACCAGTGGTCTCTACTTACAGCGTATTTTAACAATGTCTAACAGTTATGTGATTAATTTGAGAAGAATTATTTGATAATGTTATGTTATACGGCAATACATAATTATTTATTCGGATGCGTTTTAGTTCCGTTAACTGATCGACCAAGATCGATAATATTTTGTTGCAGAACCAAAAATAAGAGTCACCTTGAAAACTGTTTATTTTGTAACACATAGGCACTTTTCGATACACGTTCAACATAACAACTATTAAGTGTAGTATATAATTAAAAATATACTTTAATTGTAGGGACTTCCTCTTTAATACAATAGAACCTGTCTTACGCGATCATATTGGTGGTAGATTAATGCAGGTGTCAAAGTTGGGTCACAGTTTTAACGGAATTAACTAACACACATCTCAGTGGTCCTTTCACGAGGTCCTTATCGGGATTTCTTAGGACAGATGAGGCTGTTGCTTAGCCGACATAGATCAATGGTTCCCGTGGTGTAAAGACAACATCAACACGAATATGAGCGTTCGTACAAATATATCGAACGCTACTGAGGGGTTCCGTCTGGAACAAATATGATCGGTCGTACAAATGTATCGATTGTAACTGAGTGGTACCGACTGGGTTCAGGCCACACAAATAAAATATGATCGGTCATACAAATCTATCGATCCTAACTGAGGGTACCGACCGGGTGCAGGCCACACACATATGAGCGATCTTCATAGGATCTGTTACGAGTTTGGCATTTGAAATAAACATGTCTAGCCTTTAAGAGCTAAAATAACTTGTTTTTTCTGGACAAGCTAAAGAAACACTACCTCAAATGATAACAAGTGTCAGATTCTTTTTATCACTTAACTGATTCGCTCAACTTCGACATTTAGATAAAGGGGCGGGGACAGAAAAATAGTAAGAAATCTGGTTCATCTTTCCGATGCTGGCTAGATTCTATATTTCGTGACACAGATCAGTCCGTGCCAACGCGGCATGAGTATCGAAAATTTATGACTGTACACAGACGCAGCAAGAATAGGCTGTGCTACAGTCTACATGTGTATTTTAAGATACGAAAACTAATCGTGTATTAACCGGGATACAGGCAATGTGATAAAACGTTTACTCGCCCTTAACGGGAATATCCGATCAATTAGAGGTTCCGTCTGGTTAAAGGTCGCACGAATATGGACGGTTTTGTCGGCGCTCGATGAGGGGTTCTGACTGTGTAAAGACCGAACTAGTATTGCCAGTTATATCAACCCTAGACGATGATTTCTGATTTATATTTGCGTTTATGAGCTCGTGAACCAAATATTGCTATGAACAGACTCAATAAAACCGAGTCTGAAATATTCTCCTTTTGTGTTGCAATTTTTGCTTTCGGGGGATCACCACTCTTCGGAATTTATTATTCATGTATTTTAAACAGTCGAAAATGGACAGAAACTCATTTTAAGCTAATATGGAAAAATAGTCAAACAGGGAGAGCCACACACGAAATGACACCGCACCAAGCACCATCAAACAAGAAACGGTAAAGCTACAAGACAAAAAATAACGTTATACCACATAATTATGTTGCTTTATCAGACATTTCACATGTTTCTTCTTATAACAAGCAAACATGATTAACAAGGATTAGGTTGCACAAAAAGTTTGAACTCTACTGAAGTACAGTTGAACTTCAACGAGGGAGCATACAAACTACTTCGAGTAAACAGAAAATATTGACAATTTTGCAGCGGACAAGTTCACAGTTTACTATTTTATTGAGTCTGAGTTAATTCTCAAGGATCTGACCGGCGAGATCCTGAGCTCAGATAAAACAAACTGACGAATATTTTCGAATGAACTCAGACTCCATTTCAGAAGATTTACAACCTCGAAACCAGCTTGTTCCTTGACAGTCATTAAACAACGGAATAACAAATGACGTCGATGACGTATTCTTTACGTCACCACAGGGTGTGTACCGCGTGTTCTTCAGTGGCATATAGAAAGACCCAGAAATAGATATTTTATGAGGTAATCAAACACTCTCAAACGTGATGCGTCGATATCATTTTACTTTTATCGTTTTTAAAAATGACGTTTCATCGCTATTTTCAACTTAGATAACCCTTTCTTTGATGTTTTGATTCCTACAATTTACCCAAAATAAGTCTAATTGAATAAAGCTAACCCTTCCGACAACTTATGTGGCTAGTCTCGATCTTGACCTTAAATTTGACAATGGAATCATTTCTTCTAACATTTATGACCAAATATTTTAATATTGTACATTTCACTCACTTTGATGGAGATGTTCCCTGTGTCCCATCTTACGGCGTTTATATCTCAACTTATTCGTTTCGCTAGAGCTTGTTCTTCTGATTTTAACAATCGAAATCTCATTATAACTGAAGGCGCTCCTGCGACACGGTTTTTCGCATCCTAAATTTTATGGTGATGCCATTTACAAACTTCGTAATATTATTGGATATGCCAATTGTCTCACTTTGTTCTCTAAATACTTTTAAAATTTCATTTAAAAGGGATATGATCCTATCGTACTACAATATACTGCGTGTCTGGTTGTCAACCCTTTTACAGTTGGCAAGCACGCTGCCCTCTTTGCATGTACGCCGACAAGGTTTAGTACTACACATGTATATGAAGGCGAACTCTTAAATCCGGAAACGGAAGAAAGACGAAGGATATTTATACTCTAGTTTTTGTCGTACCCTTTATTACTTTTCTACAGTTAATCTGTTTACAGCTCATACGTTTATTTATACTGTTTGTTTTTTTAGAGTGGGAATGGAATAAGTTTGAGGTTGTGCGCTTCTAAAACGGTTTAACCCCCAGTATAAGTTTTGAAAATTGAATAATGCTTAAACCGGTGCTAGGGGGCGTGCGTAGTGTCGCACTTGTGATTACTACTTATGAACCGAGTCGGCAATTTTCACTTTTTGATATTGTTACTTTTGTTTTCGAGGGATCATCCACTCTCAGAATATAAAACATATTACCCCCAGTGACATTTGTAACTGACCGTTCAAAGGCGGTACTTCCATATTCCCCCTATTGTTTGATTTTATGTCTGTGCGTCCCTTTGTGTCTTTTACATACATGTACATTTGGTGTTTGTCGTCGTGATGTTGTTTGGGCGGTTGTATGTTTTATATGCAGTGTTTCCTGCATAACTCATACAGGTACACCTACTAGTGGGTAACAGTTTACATGACATCTACTACTCAAAAGAATCACTTTTATACAGTAATTAAAGAATGAAAGATCCCTCGAAAGCAAAACTAGTAATGTGAAAAGAGAAAACTAAAGACAAAGTTTAATTGAGCCTGTTCATGAGTAGTTATTAATAGTGTAACACGTCCAGTCGCTATAATACGACCACTCAAAATGATATTCATTTATCATTTCGAAATAGGTGGTAGCTTAATGTAGGACAAAGGTGATACAATGGGCCTTTCTTGTCTTCCCGATAACAAAGTGAGGCAGTTTTTCATTGCCTTGCATGTTCGCACATACAAGCGCTGTAATTCCGTTTTGACCGCTTGCATTACAAAACTGCAGTGAGATAGATATTATAGCGCCTTGGTCTCCAACATATTGAATCCATTTGAGAAGGGCATCTTCTAACCCTTCCCCTTTTCCGACTTTCTTTGTTTTCCGTACAGAGCCAAACCCAGGAAGCCATTTGATTTGTTTCTTTGTAGCCCACCCATATAGACAGTATGCTAGAGCTGATTCTTTGGCTATATCTGCTAGTGATATTATTATTATTATTATTATTATACCACATTTATATAGCGCTCTTTTCACACAGGATGTGTGCGTTCAAAAGCGCTTCACATGATTAAATTGCATGTACAGAATTGAGTATATATTATGCATATAGAATATTTAAAACAAATGAAATTTAAGATAGAGATATCAATAAAACTATCAAAAATTGAATTAATTTAAGAACTATAGATAAAAACAAAATCACCCTTTTCTGTACATTTTATGTCCGCAATTCAAGGGAAACAGACGCACACCGTGACTACCGGTATATTGTGTCCGCCCACTTATGTTACCAAACTCAAATGAAGTATTATATGTACAGTGTCAGTACCTCATACAGTTACGACCCAGAAACATCTGGATTGGGTTTATGTATGACATACAACACTATAAATAAGATATTGTTTTACACATGTAGGACAATGGGTTAACAGAATAGGTCAATTTTGTAGCTAATGCATATAAACAAACACAATGCAATTACAAACAAATCACCCATATATACACCCCGTGTGCAAAATTGGCAAAGGAGTATCGTAATATCAATCCCACCGACACTGAACGAGACAAACAATGCCGTGCCAAGCCGCGACGCAGGTGGTTTCAATAAGATTGGGCTATCCCTACCATCAAGCTTCACCAGCCAGCACAAAGCGACACAAACATCAAGTGCCTACGAACAGTGCCCATCCAAACAACTGACAGGATATTCCCTGACCAATAATTTGCAAGTAACAAAATGCTCGATATGGGAGGGATTCGAAAATGTCCCGTGGCCAAGGCAACAGTCATCATGATTGATAATTATTAGCTACGTTCTCTTAATTTCCCTAATAATTCCTTAGTAAAATATGCCAAAGAAACCCGTTTTTCAGACATCAACTGATACTGAATGAGACACACAATGCTGGCCCGAGCCGCAATCCGAGTGGTTTCAAAAGAGATTGGGCTATCCCTACCGTCAAGATCCACCACTTCGTGGCCAAGGCAACAGTCATCGCGATTAATAATCATCAGCTACACCCATTAATTTCCCTAGTAATGTCCTAGTGAAATATGCCAAAGACAAGCGTTTTTTTTTTACATCAACTGACACTGAGTGAGACACACAATGCTGTCCCGAGACGCAATCCGAATGGTTTCAAAAGAGATTGGGCTATCCCTACCGTCAAGATCCACCACACAGCACAATGTGACACACAAAGTGCCCTCAAACAGTGCCCAACTAAATAACTGACAGGTAATTACTCGACTAATATCTGCCATCCTAGTAAAATATGTTGAAGAAATGCGTTTTTAGACATCTTTTAAAAGATGCCAGTGAGGTGGCATCTTTGATGCCAGATGGCAGAGCATTCCAAAGTTTTGGAGCTGCATGCATGAAACTTCTATCCCCGTATTTTACCGTCTGACCTTTTGGTACAACTAACGACACTGATCTACTTGCTGACCTTAACTCTCTGCGAGGCCTGTACACGTCAAGCATGTTGACAATGTACTTGGGGGATTCATTGTGCATGGCTTTGTACGTAAGTGTCAAAATTTTGAATTCGATCCGATGTTGAACCGGAAGCCAATGAAGTTCCTTCAAGACCGGAGTGATATGATTATATCGAGAAGTCTTGGTTATGATACGTGCTGCTGTGTTTTGGACCCTTTGAAGTTTTCGCAGTGTGTTTTTTGAAATCCCATGCATCAATGAGTTGCAGTAGTCAAGTTTTGATGTAACCAGGGAGTTTACCAAAGTCTTGGTAGCATCAGGTGACAGGTATTGTCTTATATGACCTATTTGCCGGAGCTGTGCGTAACTAGATCTACACACGGAATTCACGTGCGGTGTCATATCCATTTGTGAATCAAGCCTTGCACCAAGATTCTTCACACACAGCGATGGTTTGATTTTAGAGGACCCTACTTGCACATGCAAGTCTTCAGGTACTTTTGTGTTTTTTGTGTGGAACAAGATGACCTCAGATTTTTCGGTATTGAGCTTCAGCATGTTCTGATGCATCCAAGAGACTACACTTTTTAGACAGTCCTCGACTCGTGTTAGAGCTACTTTTTGACAGGAAATGTCCTTTGGTTTAAAGGACATGTATAACTGTGAGTCATCGGCATAAAAGTGGTGGTTAAGTCCATGGTTTCTGCAGATTGAGCCGACAGGTTTTGTGTACATGATGTAATGTTTCGGTCCTAGGACCGATCCCTGTGGCACGCTAAATTTCATGTGAACTGGGGGTGGACAATTCTCCATCTATTGAGACTGTTTGGTAGCGGTCTTTCAGATAGGAGGTCATCCACTCAAGGGGTTTCCCAATTATTCCGAAGTCATTTTTCAGGCGTTTTAGCAACGCTTCATGATCAATAGTATCAAACGCAGCCGATAAGTCCAGCATCACCAGAATTGTAATTTCGTTTCTATCCAGAGATTGAAGGATGTCGTTCTGAACTTTCAGAAGAGCAGTCTCTGTTGAATGATGTTTCCGGTATGCAGACTGATGATGCTCATGCAGATTGTTTGAGGTCAGATGTGACTCTATGCGTTTGTCGACCACTTTTTCTAACACCTTGGAGACAAACGGCAAATTTGATACAGGCCTATAGTTTTTAAGTTCATTTGAATCGAGACCCGGTTTCTTTAGAAGGGGCCTGACATGTGACACTTTGAACTGTTTGGGAACGTACGCTGTGTCTAAAGAGGAGTTTACAATTTTTGTCAAAAACGGTAGGAGTTCATCAAGGCATGACTTTAACAGCCATGTAGGTATTGGGTCCAGTTCACAGGACTTGCAGGGGGATGCCTTAATTATTTCCTCTACTTCTGCTGGTGTAGCTGGATCAAAACTATCTAAAGAGTTTGTTGAATGCTGCGTTTCAGTGGTAACTGGACCACACTTGGGTACAGAGCCTGAAGCAATATCTGCCCGTATTCTGTCTACTTTGTCAATGAAAAAATCGCAGAAGTCTTGCGCAAGTTTTTTTGAAGAAGACGTTTCAGGCAATGTGATGACGCTAGTAGCACCCAGCAGATGCTTGGTGACTTTGAAAAGATTCTTTGGGTCCCTTTGGTATGATTCTACTTTCTCTGAGTAGAAATCAACCTTTGACTTTGCAAGCAGTCTGTTCACTTTGGCGCACTGTTCTCTGTACAGTTGATGATCTACTGTGAGTCTGGAATTTTTCCATTTCCGTTCCAACTTGCGCCTTGCATGTTTAGCATCGTGCAGTTCCTGAGTATACCACGGACAAGATGGTCTGAGAGTTATTGTTTTAGTACACAATGGTGCATGTTTATTGGCAAGTGCCGCCAGTGTCTGCGCGTATGTGTTGACCAGCTCATCAACATCTGTCATTTGCATACTTGCTTTGATGGATCCAGAGTTGAGGAGATCTCTTTTGAATGAATCGACGTTAATTGCCCTAAGTTTCCGAAAAGAAACAGTTTTTCTCACTGTAGGAGGTTTTGCAGCCTTTGCTTCGAAAGTTACAGCGAAATGATCACGCGAAATTTTACCACTATTGTCAGAAAGTCCTGGGTCGGTGACTTCAATATTTGACACACAGTCATCATCATCTCTCGTAATAATGACATCAAGCGTATGTCCGCCAATGTGGGTGGCTTCACTAACATGCTGTTGCAATCCAAATGAATCCAGTGTACTAACAAAGTTAGCCGTGTTTCTGTCATCTGGAATGTCGAGATGAATGTTTAAGTCTCCCACAATGACGACTGGTCTGTCTGTGGTCGTAAATTTAGATAAGAAAAGTGGCCATTCATTCTCAAGAAAATCTCCAGTTTTAAGTCCATTTCCCCGCGATGGTGGTGGTCTGTAAACAACTGCTAGGCGCAGAGTGAAATCTCGAATACTTAAAGTGCAGTCCATGTACTCAAAGTTTGAGAATTCATTATCTCTTGTTGATGTATGGAGGCGAAGTCCTATTGAGGCCTTATGTATGACTGCTACCCCGCCACCACGGTTGCCGCTGCAACGAGGGACATGCTCAATTTTGTAATGGGTGGGAACCAGTTCGCTTAAGCAGGATTTATCGACAGAACTACCGAGCCAGGTTTCTGTAACGGCTACTACATCAAAGTCATTTGAAACGATATAGTCACAAATAGAAAGGGCCTTGTTTTTGACTGATCTAGGGTTTATACTGCATACTTTTACAAAAGTTTGAATTCTGACTGGCATCGGAGTTTCAGGCCTTACATGTACAAGAGTTTTCCTTTCCTTTGAAAAGGGTACTGCTGAGAATTTACTAGTGTCCCGGTGAGTTTTTGAAACAATGGGGATAATCTTGGGGAACTCTTTTAAGTGAATGAAATTTGCGCCGACTGATGAAACTTTGCTTTCGGCTCGGCGGTTTTCAGAAACAATTGGAATTGACTGAGGTATTTCCCTTAATTTATTTAAATGAACACCTTTATTTACATCCCAAGTACGTTTTGATTTTGAGTTGCCCCCTCTTGAGCCTCTGATTTTAGCTAAGCCGAATTGACCAAAGTCTAACAGCCCTAACTGTTTCAATTTAGACAACAATAGGTGGTTGGGATTTAAATTGGGCGATAATTGCCCTATACTCGAAAGAACACACCTGGAATAACTGAGCTGCGATGTAGTAATCCCCTTCTTAACTTCATCTGTATATCCTGATGCCTGGGGCACACACATTTGGATTTTAAAACATCCAATATTGCACAGAATTGTTTTATTAAATTCACTTTTTCTCGTCAAATGACACAATAAAATCACATAAAAAGTACACCAATCTATTGTCACTTCCTTTATGCACAATTTTGCCACGTTTCAGAAAGTTTTATGAAGTATTTCTCTCTTAAAACTATGCAAAATATCAGAGCGAAATCAATGCAGCCTTCACACTTTGTCGCATAACCTTATTCATTATGCATTATCTTTCAACTTTGACGATGGAATGGTACATTCATTCTATTGTCTTGTGGCTGGTTTTCCTCTTTACATGCAAATCCCCAATAGCCGGCATTATTCTCGATATCACTTTCCTCCCAAATCAATATGGGCCTCTGACTAGTTTGCACGAGAATTTGATAAATTTCCCTCTCCCGATTCAGCTATCCCCTCAGATAACATGGGTCCTTCACTGAATTGCTCGAAATGTTAAATGGCTAAATATCAATACAAAATACTAATATTTGTAGTAGTAACTCTCAATTTTTTATAGTGCTACTTGTTATATGCAGCCGAAACATACAATTCCAATGGTGATACAGAGTGAATGAAACTGCAGTAAATCACCCTCTATTTATAGTTTATAGAACCTGTTCTTCTATTAGCTTGCTGTTTGTTCACAGTACTTGTAAATGAAAGTATAAGTGTCAGGGCAGTTTTCACTATACGCCTTAAAGTCGTTCACTCAATAATCTTTGATCAAAGGGCATTGAAAACGCGTGGACATCACGAAGTGGTAATAACTATGGTGCCGTGAAGGAACAACAGTGTTCGAGTGAAAATGTCAGCAATGTAAATTGGTAAACAACCGAATGGACCGAACAATCCATTCAATTTATCGAATTATCCGGATTAACGCATGCATGCATCTTTTAAACACAAATTTACTATGCAGACACGCTGGGACTATCGAGTTAAACCGTTGAAACGAATCGATCGTCCCTATGACCGATCCGACTGTAGGAGCCGTCCGATCGATCAGGGTCTGGCATGTTTGCTAATGGAATATGATAGATATGTTTCTTACCTTCTAAATTGGCTACATATTTCCACCTTTAATATTATAACTATGTCCATGAATATTCAGCAGGTATTGAAATTTGGAATAGAGATAGGACACGGAAAGCGTTAATACAGATCTGTATTTACTTTGTGACGCAATGAAGCTAAGAAAATCGATCTTTATGTTAAATTCAAAAGATTGGTTTACTTAAATGCGCATAATTTGTAATATTATAAAATGTATACTGACATTGATTCCGTTTTAACCTTTTCAATACTTAGTACATTTTTTATCATAAAGTGTCTTCTGCTTATATCCTGAGCATGTTTTCTTCCAATTTACTCTAAGTCTATGTTAGAGTTTGGGTTGATGAAATGTCTAGCTAATTGACCATGCTGCTCCGAAAAATTAGAGACTAGAAACTGAGCGGACCCAGATTAGACGGCTGCTATAGGAGCCGTCTGATCTAGGTCCGCTCTGGTTGCAAAGAGTAGCAGTCTGCAGAATTAGCGTCTAGACAATTGCATAAGAGCCGGCTGACCTGGGTCTACTATGTTTGTAAATGTCGAAGCGGTCTGTAGAATAAACGACCAGAAAACTATAAAGGAACAGTCTGATATGGGTCTACTATATTCGCAAAGGCCATAGCAGTCTGAAGAGTTAGCGAGTAGAAAACTGTAGCGGCCTGAATTTAGCGTCGCGAAGCACGATATTTGAGCCTTAAAAGTGTAAAAGATAGCGACTAGAAAACTAGTGGCCTGAATTCAGCGTCGCGAAGTCCGATGCTTGACTTGAGGCTAGAAACCGAGTGGACCCAGACCAGATCAGACGGTTCCTATAGCAGCCGTCTGATCTGGGGCCTCTCTAGCTGTTTGCAAAGAGTAGCAGTCACGAATTGAGCCTCGAAAAAGATAGCGACTACAAAACTAGTGGCCTGAATTTAGCGTCGCGAAGCCCGATGTGTGATTTGAGCCTCGTAACAAAATAACGACTAAATGTATAGAAATGAGTAATCTTACATTTATTCAATCAAATCAAGATAATAAGCACATTAAACTATTGCTTGTTCCTTTATTTTTGGTAGTAAATGTAATTGTTTGTTCTCGACGCTTAATGGCTGACAAAGACAGGCAACCAATTTTCTCGACGCTGTCGAAATTTTGGAATCAATAAATGCATGGAAATGATTAATTTTACATTCATTCAATCAAAATAAGACACATAAATACGTTGAATTGTTATTTTTTCATTTATTTTGACAATAAAATACATTTTTTCTTCTTGACGCTTCTCGTCACTTCTCGACGCTATTTAGGGAGACCGTTACTAAGTTGCTATCCAAGTCGCTCGAAATTCCTTAAGATGACATGCAAACATTAATTAAATATCAGTTTACGATGTAAATGACTGACCAGCAATGCTTAAATCACTCAAAGATTAGTTTGAATCAGGTATATTTCCTCTATAGTTTTGTGTACAAATCAATATCGGAAATTGTACACTATATCTGTATACCGCAATAATAGAACCAATGCATGTATTTGTAACTCTTTCAATGGTAGTACAATTAAATGCACGAAAATATACTTTATCGTCGAATTGTGTGTTAGCGCGTGTGTAGGTGTGTGTTTGTTTGTTTGTGTGTGTGTGTATGTGTGGGTGTCTCTGTACGTATGTGTGTATGTGTGTGTGTGTGTGTGTCTGTGTGTGCGTACTTGTATGCTTGCGTGCGCGTAAGTGTACGAGTACGTCTGTGAATGTGTTGTGTGTGCGTAGAGACGAAAACAAACACAGAGACAGCGTGAGAGAGGAGAGACTGAGACAAAGAAAGAGACTCACATATACAGGCAGACAGAGAGAAGTGGAATATACAGTCAGAAAGACACAGAGAAACAGAGAGACTGACAAAGAGGAGATATATAAAGCAAGAGACCACAACTAATGAGAGGGAAAGCGGTGGAAAGAAACAGGAAAGAGACAGCTTAAGAGAAAGAGAGGAAGATATAGAGACAGTGACAGAGATAGATAGACAGAATATCAGATCGTCAGTCAGACATAAAGATAGACAGAGAAAGAGACAGACTGTCAGAGACAGAGACAGTGGCAGTAACAGAGGCAGATATAGAGGAAAAGACAGAAAATAGAAAGACATAAAAACAGACAGGCGAACCGACAGAGAGAAAGAGAGACATGTAGACAGGCAGGTAGAAAATGAGAAAACGCGGTAAAGGGAAAGATTGAGTGACAAAGAACTCACAGAGGGAGAGTCAGACAGACAGACAAACGGAACGAAAGACAGGCAGACAAACAGACAACCAAACAGACAGACGACAGACAGACAAACAGTCAGGCAGACAAACAAACAGAAAAGGACATACAACTGACAAAGAATGAGACAGAGATACTGGAAGACAAAGACAGAGAGACAAACATAGAGATTGACAGTTGTCAGACAGTGGAAGAGATACCAGAGAGAGGGACGGACGGACAGACGGACATACACAGACACACAGGCTGGCACACAGACAGAAAAATAGGTACACTGGCAGACAGACATACTGACATATACACAGTCAGAGGTAATGGCAGAATGACAACCTAGCATGCAGACAGATACAGTTATACAGGTACAGTCAGACATGTAGACAGACAGACATGCACACAGGCAGACATGCATACGGACAGACATACATAGACATGCCAGACAGACATGCATACAGACAGACATGCATACAGACAGACATACATACAGACAGACAGGCATATGGACAGACAGACATGCATCCAGACAGACATGCTTACAAATAGACATGCCAGACAGAGATGCATACAGACACACATGCGTAAAGACATGTCAGACAATCATGCATAGCATACAAGTAGTATTGGGGCCTCTTTGGAGGCAAACAAAGATGACGTAATCTTGTGTAATCCCGGCCATTTTGTTTCTATATATAGTAACACGAGAGGAGCTCATTTGCATATAAGGAGATTGTAGTTTATCACGGGTATTCGCGGATAACAGTCGGTCATGTATGACGTCACATTTAAATTGTGAAAGATCTGGAGCTACACGGTATACAGAGCTGACGTGTATACCTCGATCTGGTAAGTACTCACGGGCATTGAGGGTCAGGCCCTTTCCTTATCAGACCATGTATTAGAGACACACGAGTCTAATAGATAAATATATAAATGAATAAATATATAAATAAATAAATAAATAAATAAGGTACCTCTTCTTTCTACCATTTATACTCTTAGACGTCCTCAGATCAAATGACTGAAATGATCAATGTTGTTTTCCTTCAAGCGCATGCGTGGAGAAGGGCGCTATGTGTGTATCTATTTTTAGAATGATATCATACTTATTTTTAGCTACAGTATTTCACAATCATTGCATCAGCCAAGCCTAACAATGGTCTTTACAAACCTCTGGCCCAATCCCTTTAAAGTCTCCATACAGTCTGGGGATCTATTGATAGAGGACCGGAAGGTCTAACAATGGTCTTTACAAACCTCTGGCCTAATCCCCTTAAAGTCTCCATACAGTCTGGGGATCTATTGATATGGGACCGGAAGGTCTAACAATGGTCTTTACAAACCTCGGGGGCTAATCCCTTTAAAGTCCCCATACAGTCTGGCGTTCTATTGATATTGGACCGGAAGATCTAACAATGATCTATTTAAACATCACGTTTATTCAAACATCAGGTACATCAAGTTTGATACCCTAAAATTCAAACAAAATGTAAAACTACATACCCCAAGTTTGATATTAACCATACGGGCAATACTGAATATATACATATAAGGAATACAGTTGCGTGTTAAGTAATAACATAAATTATTACAAATTGCACTTGTCCTAAAATCTATTGCAGCTTCGATCAGCTTCTACCCTATTGAAACGTGATAAAAATGTCAATATAGACACGCTATTCACTCTTGACTTGGTGGTACATATTTATAAACCTTTACATACACAGTAAATTGCCGTCTGCTGTCATTGCTTTCTCAAAAATAAATAAGACTGTGTTTTGCCTCGTTACAGTAGGGTTAACATTTTATCAACAAATCAAGATACTAATCATAACGCTACTAACTAGATCAATATAGACATGTTTACACTCATCTAAAGCGGAAACAGTTTAGATCTAGATCAGATACTGTGAGATAATTTAGGTATGGGTAGTTGGTTAAAATCACATTCACATAAAAGATCCATTTTAGGGACCACTGCGGTTTATATGTCATAATGAGAGTGACTTGGATTAGGCTTAACACCTATTCTATAGAGGCATCGGTCAATGTTTACGTAAGTACTGTAATAGCCATGGTAACGGATTAAAATGAAATCAAATTTGCAAACTTTACACAGAGTTTATAGCGAAGTGAAATACATGACTGTAATATGTTTCGCTACAAATATGGTAAAAAGATATGTGTATAATAGAAAAAGGAGTTTGAAAACTTTATATTTATTACCTTTAAAAACAAATATTTACAAGAGAGTAAAATGTAAACAATTAAATCCATTTCACCCCTGTTTTAGATCAATACTTTTTCGC
>OY755240.1:10977755-11015255 GCA_963576725.1 Azorinus chamasolen
TCATCATCATCATCCTTATCATCATCAGTCTTATCATGATCTTCATTTCCATCTTCAGTTTCATCATCATCATCATCATCATCATCATCATCATCATCATCGTAAGCAAACAGTGTTTGCTTATTATTCTCAACCTGTTTGGACATACACGACCCTTGGTTAGTCAAGCTATTTTGAAATATGTTTGTGTTCAAACGATTGTGTTCCGGAGTTTGAGCTTTCAAATCCACCACCAGATGACCTCGGGGTTTACGTACTGCCTCCTCATACCGTTTCATAAAATGTGCACTAGTATTGGGATAAATGCGTCTGGCCAAAGTGGCCACCTGTTGTCGGTCGATAGGATTATTGAACAGTACAAGATACTGCGTATTTAGGGTGATATCTCGACACGCTTTACCTTGTGGAAACAGGTTCTGGGTCAAATACACCACCGAAAGATTTCGATGATGACTTCCTTTGGTAAAAGGATCAGCGATGCGTTGATCGCACTTAGCTTCTGTCATCAAGTCGTCTAACACAATCACTATACGTTGTGTACCATCAATAAAGTCTGAGTCGTTGAGATGATCAGGAATTCCATGGATGAATTGGATACCAGGTAACTCCTGTTGTAAATGATCATAAAGAGGCTGCCATTGTCCGTAACACCAGATAATTGTTTGAGGGGAAGGTTGAATGAGGGAAGAATTCAACAACTGTCTGGTCCAATGAGTTTTCCCGCTTCCACTGGGTCCACTGACTACCATTGTTAAAGGATGGTGAAAAACAATAGCATGTTGCTTTTTGCCGAACTCCTCTGTAGTCTCCTGTTTCAACATATTTAAAGCTTTTGGAGTATCAGAATGTTTATTTTTTGTGTGACGTTTAAGGTCATGAAGCCAAACATAAGTGTTGTCACAAAATTCGCATTTATACATGATCAAAATGATACGTATTTACTATGATAATTACCGTGGTTATTCTTACGTTGTATCAACTTGGTAGTAGAGTACCACTTACTGCTGCTGCCGCTACTGTTGCTGCTGCTGCTGCTGCTGCTGTTGCTGCTGCTGCTGTTGCTGCTGCTGCTGCTGTTGCTGCTGCTGTTGTTGCTGCTGCTGCTGCTGTTGTTGCTGCTGCTGCTGTTGCTGCTGCTGCTGCTGTTGCTGCTGCTGCTTCTGCTGCTGTTGCTGCTGTTGCTGCTGCTGCTGCTGCTGTTGCTGCTGCTGCTGCTGTTGCTGCTGCTGCTGCTGCTGCTGTTGCTGCTGCTGCTGCTGCTGTTTCTCACCACCTCCACCACCACCATCATCTCCAATTTTCAGTGTGTTAAACAGGTAGATCTGTTAAAATCCTTTCCAACGATACCAAACATGACACTATTCGGTCAATACATAAAGGAGATATGGCCTTGTAAATTTTCTTACCTGTTTTAAATTTCATTTTGTTTTTTAACATTTGATTTGATTTAAAATGTGTGTTTGTCGGGGGGTTAATAGAGATAAGCACATCAACCTATATATTTTATAATTTCAGTATCAAACATTCTTTCTGGTGATATACAGATGATATGTCCATGTGCAACGCTTTTAATTAAAATAAAATAACAAAACAAAAACAAAAATACATAATAAAATGTATGTGAAAAATTAAACTTTGTTCATGTTATAAGACAGCCTTAAATTGACTTTACCAATGAATTCATGAGACAATTTTAGGCTAAATTGACACCAACATCATCACAATCGGTCAAAAACTAAAGGTGTTATGGCGGTTTTAAAATTTAGAGTTGAATCGTGCATATTCATGAGCTAAATGACGTCATAGAATTATTTTGAAAAGACTATAACTCGGTAAGGGTAAGAGATAGGACCTTATATGTATACATTTTCTTGATCTGCGCGACGAGATCTTTACAATGGTGTATAGTTTTATACAGTTTGAGGAGATTAAAATTTAAAGTTTAAAAACCAATAAATGACAATAACTATCGAATCATAAACATTTATTTTGAGAACCCTATACTTAATAGAAAGGTTTTGATGATTTTTAGGCAAATATGGTCTTGAAAAAACTTTAGCGAAAAAGTATTGATCTAAAATAGGCCATGAGCCAGAGGCCCAAAATTTGGCCATCGGTACCATCTTTGGGGAATAATGCTATCAATGTTTTTTGGTAAGATATAAGTGTCTAGAATCAGAAAATATGTGATAGCAGTAAATCGGTGGTAGCTTTTTGTATTTTGTCACCAATTTTAACCCTATGGTAAAAATAGTGTTTTCTAAATCTAGCATTAAAGAAAAGACATCATTAAATTTCAAACTGATGTCTCTCTCTTGTTACACCCTGTATCTACTTGAAAATTGAAAGGCTTGTAGCTGTAGTTAC
This sequence comes from Azorinus chamasolen, assembly GCA_963576725.1. Lineage (NCBI taxonomy): Eukaryota > Metazoa > Mollusca > Bivalvia > Cardiida > Solecurtidae > Azorinus > Azorinus chamasolen. Next base: position 10,980,123 of record OY755240.1, read on the forward strand.
ACACATTTCATTTATGGTTTTATTTTTTCACAAAAAGTGGGTTATAGTATGAAATTCTCGCTCATATGTACATGGAATTGTGTTTACATTCATATGTATTTTGCGGAAGTAAAAATTCTCCGGAGTTTTGCATACCTTCATCATCTTGATAACTAGGCTCATAAAACTTCATGTGTATATTCACAGTAATGATGGCAATGAATTGACTTCAGACTAGAACCCTTACATCTAGCATCTCTTAATGCAAATTGTCAGAGTTATGTCCCTTTTAAAACTTCCATACACTCAAATTGTGCCAAAACTGAAATATCTTAAGAGTTAGCCCCATGAAAGTTCACCAGCATTTCACTATCATTATATCAACGACAAAATTAACGATGAGAACCCTTTGAGCCAGAACCCAGACATTGTTTAGGCTAAATTATGTCCCTTTATGAAACTTGTCCTTTTATAAAACTTGTCCCTTTATGAAACTTGTATGTAGCAGGTAAACTATAAATATCCGATCAACCACTCAGAGCTAGCTTATTCATGATATACTCTTATATATTTATTATTCATCATAAGCATTACAACTTGATCTATAGGAAATGGATCCACTCCCTCCTTCCTTATGATGATATTGTCTCCAATCAAGTATGCATTTTAGTGAGAGAAAAACAAACCAAAGTCCCGTAATTTTGCTTACTACACAATTCCCCATCTTCACATAAAGTTGTTTATCTGTGAAATTTTCATGCATATATATATATGCTTTATAGTGAAGAAGTTGCCAAGACCTGTAACTCTGGATAAAATTACCCAGAACAAACATTTCCTTCTTAATGGTAATTTTCATATCAAGGTTGCCAATTTGTGAAGGTTTGAAGCAAATCCCCCATTTGTGTATGGGGAGATGGAAACATAAACGTTTCGAGAAATACCGGGTATATAGGAGCATAAAATGGTGATTACCATATCAAGCATGCTTACAGACATTCTGTTTTCACTTCAAGGTAATTTGGTCAAGTTAAGGCCAGCATTTCAGTTACCTCAGTCGGTACAGCGTTCGCTTTCGGGCAGGACGTTGTGAGTTTGATCGCTGGTCGGGTCATACTAAAGACATTCAAAATGGTACTAAGGTGGACTGGTTGGCCCGATGTCAGGTATATGTTACTGGATATGGGTTTCAGTTTTCAATTCTATACACTGTACACGTTAAAGAATCAATGAAACCAGAGTTGCTCCATCCAATACTGTCTCTAATGCATCTATTAGCACATGATGGCAAAGGTCAAGGACTTAATAATCTTTCATCGGGTACTGGTGATACATTTGGACAGCAAAGACAGAGTAGTGAAAATATATTAAAACATTGAGTTATAAGCAAGTAATGCAGAGTTTTGTCAGGTGTGTTCTGGTTAAAAGAAGCTTCAGAATGATGCATTGCACGACATTCGTTTGGATTCATAAAATGTGATATTTAGTATGGATTTTTCAAAAGCAACAAACAATGACAAAACAAGAGAGGGAACCTCCAAAACAAAGTTTAACAATCTGTTATCCATTTTGAAACATAATTGTTATAAAGGAATTCATGATATGCTAAACATAAGCAACACATCAGTAAAAGTACAAAAATGAGTCATGCAGGAAACACCACATACAGAACAAACAGTCGCCCGAACAGCAACACAAGGAAACAGCAAATGTACATAACTATAAAAACATCAAGAGATGCACAAAGACAAACAAACATACAATAGGGGAAGATGGAAGTACCGCCTTGGAAAGGTCAGTGACAAAAGTCACTGGGGGGGGGTTAAACCGGTTTATGGGCGCCCAACCTCAAACTTATTCCATCCCCACCCTAAAAGACAAACAGTGTAAATAAATTTGCAGAAGAAATTGACTAGTGTAAACAATGTCAAAGTACATGCTTATAATCGTGCTGCAATAGTAGATCTTTGGCCATGGAAGATTATATACATTATGTTTGAATTTTAAAGGGAAAATCAATCAAGAACTGTGGTGATGACATCGAAGTAGAGAATCTGGTCATCAGATGATAAGCATAACGATTAAACAGGTTTCTAAGTAAATAGAGTCAACCATTGCATTGGCAATAGCAAGATACAGCAAACACTTTTAATGACACAAAGAAGGTCTCGGCACTTAAGTACTAACTGGATGAAGTAGATAAGCGTCTGACCATACAACTGAAGTAGTAAATCAAGTTTTATAAGCTGGTCAGAGAACACAGAATACTTCGTAATGTATTTGGCTTTTCCTGCTGATACATACACCAGCGTCCCACTATATTAGAGATGCGGGACTGGAGCAATGACTCCATGCCATCGGGAAGTAACTTTGCATTGGCACGCCCTTAATTATAATTGTAAGACAAGCACAGTGGGATTCCCAACCAGGAAAGAAAACCGCTAAGCAAAGTCCTTAAATTGGTTAGAAATAGGAGATCTGCTTTAAATTGGTACATGAAGTGCAGCCATTTGTCTGTCTACTACATTATTATTATTATTATTTATTATTATACCACATTTATATAGCGCTCTTTTCACACAGGATGTGTGCGTTCAAAAGCGCTTCACATGATTAAATTGCATGTACAGAATTGAGTATATATTATGCATATAGAATATTTAAAACAAATGGAATTTAAGATAGAGATATCAATAAAACTATAAAAAATTGAATTAATTTAAGAACTATAGATAAAAACAAAATCACCCTTTTCTGTACATTTTATGTCCGCAATTCAAGGGAAACAGACGCACACTGTGACTACCGGTATATTGTGTCCGCCCACTTATGTTACCAAACTCAAATGAAGTATTATATGTACAGTGTCAGTACCTCATACAGTTACGACCAAGAAACATCTGGATCGGGTTAATGTATGACATACAACACTATAAATAAGATATTGCCTTACACATGTAGGACAATGGGTTAACAGAATAGGTCAATTTTGTAGCTAATGCATATAAACAAACACAATGCAATTACAAACAAATCACCAATATATACACCCCGTGTGCAAAATTGGCAAAGGAGTATCGTAATATCAATCCAACCGACACTGAACGAGACAAACAATGCCGTGCCAAGCCGCGACGCAGGTGGTTTCAAAGAGATTGGGCTATCCCAACCATCAAGATTCACCAGCCAGCACAAAGCGACACAAACATCAAGTGCCTACGAACAGTGCCCATCCAAACAACTGACAGGATATTCCCTGACCAATAATTTGCGAGTAACAAAATGCTCGATATGGGAGGGATTCGAAAATGTCCCGTGTCCAAGGCAACAGTCATCATGATTGATAATTATTAGCTACGTTCTCTTAATTTCCTTAATAATTCCTTAGTAAAATATGCCAAAGAAACCCGTTTTTCAGACATCAACTGATACTGAATGAGACACACAATGCTGGCCCGAGCCGCAATCTGAGTGGTTTCAAAAGAGATTGGGCTATCCCTACCGTCAAGATCCACCACTCCGTGGTCAATGCAACAGTCATCGCGATTAATAATCATCAGCTACACCCATTAATTTCCCTAGTAATGTCCTAGTGAAATATGCCAAAGACAAGCGGTTTTTCTACATCAACTGACACTGAGTGAGACACACAATGCTGTCCCGAGACGCAATCCGAATGGTTTCAAAAGAGATTGGGCTATCCCTACCGTCAAGATCCACCACACAGCACAATGCGACACACAAAGCATTCACCATAAATTTGTAGGTCATGCCAGACGCGACCTTTGCTGTGCGATGATGGAGTGCAATCTTCGACAATTTTGAATTTTGATCACTTTTTAACTCAACTGCCTCTTGTTCTAATTTTAAACATGTCATTCAGATGTGCCATTCACAAGCCTACATATTAAAATCCTGATCATAAATGCAAAAATGTAATTGATCTGTCTTGTGTTGTAACCATATTGGATACCTCCATGCGACAATGAAATCACTAAAAGCATGTATGTTAGATTGACACAGATGTCCATCAAGAATGACCCATAGTTCATCTAGGAATATGTAATTGTGTACGAACCAATACGGACACCCCGCCACATCCCATCTTACAAGCTACTAATTTACTTTTGAATAAAGTGGAAACTGGACCAATAAATAAATAATGATCAGGTTCAAATGAAACTAGAATAGTTCTTATACAAAAACTTATGCCCTCACCCCCGCGTGGACAAAGTTTCCCATATACAATTTTCAAAGTCCTAGAACTCTTTAGAAAATCATCGAACCGGATCAGGAATAATATAAGCACAACTAGGCATAGTGCTGATCAATCCTATTAAGTTTCATGAAAACCCGACATGTCTTGGAGACACCGCGAGGACAAAAATTCAATGTAAAACAAGATGTGTTTGTGAAACACTATGCCCCGACCTTTGACCCATGGACCAGGGAGTTTGTGTGGTGAACATTTGTGCCAGGTTATTTTGAAATCCATTCACAGATAAAAAAAAAGTTATGGAAGGGACACGAAAGTTGGGATGGACGGATGGAAGGACGGATGGACAGACGGTAGGACGGACAATGCGATGACTCTATGCCCGCCGTTGTGGGGGGGGGGGGGCATAAAAATCAAAGTCCCATAACGGAACAGGAATAAGATAAACACAACTAGGCATAGTGCTGATCAATCCTATGAAATTTCATGAAAATCTGATCAAAGGTTTGGAGAAACCGCACAGATAAATTAAAATCGGACAGACGAGCGGACGGTCGGAGGGGGGGGGGGGTTCAGCAGACATAAAAACATAAAAAAAACACAAAAAATATGTCTCCCCAGTTTACTGGGGGAGGCATAACTAGCAGGTACATTGGTTACTAAAATAATAAGATTATTTTATTATCAAGTTTTAAGCAAACTTGTAGATATGGAAACTTGCGTCTATAAATGGACAGACAGGCAGACAGATGAATAGACGGACAGATAGAGGGACGGACATATGGGGTGGACAGATGGAAGGAATTTCAGACTGACAACCTGATTCAGGTATACCATCATAATTTCGTTGTTGGGGTATGATATACCAAATGTTGTAAATCTGAAATCCTTAGCTTTACTTTTCAATGATAATTTTGTCTCGAAATACGATATTGTATAGCATAATATAAAACGCAATAACACATTGAAAGCTACCATCGATGCAATGCTATAACATATTTTCTAACTCTATAGATGTATATGTTGTAAAAAATCACAATGAGAATTATTCCCCTGAGATGGTACCGACCAACCCTACTGGCTCATCGACTAAAACAGGGGTGAAATGGATTTAAATGTTTACATTTGACTCTCTTGTAAATATTTGTTTTTTAAGGTAATAAATATAAAGTTTTCAAACTCCTTTTTCTATTATACACATATCTTTTTACCATATTTGTAGCGAAACATATTACAGTCATGTATTTCACTTCGCTATAAACTCTGTGTAAAGTTTGCAAATTTGATTTCATTTTAATCCGTTACCATGGCTATTACAGTACTTACGTAAACATTGACCGATGCCTCTATAGAATAGGTGTTAAGCCTAATCCAAGTCACTCTCATTATGACATATAAACCGCAGTGGTCCCTAAAATGGATCTTTTATGTGAATGTGATTTTAACCAACTACCCATACCTAAATTATCTCACAGTATCTGATCTAGATCTAAACTGTTTCCGCTTTAGATGAGTGTAAACATGTCTATATTGATCTAGTTAGTAGCGTTATGATTAGTATCTTGATTTGTTGATAAAATGTTAACCCTACTGTAACGAGGCAAAACACAGTCTTATTTATTTTTGAGAAAGCAATGACAGCAGACGGCAATTTACTGTGTATGTAAAGGTTTATAAATATGTACCATCAAGTCAAGAGTGAATAACGTGTCTATATTGACATTTTTATCACGTTTTAATAGGGTAGAAGCTGATCGAAGCTGCAATAGATTTTAGGACAAGTGCAATTTGTAATAATTTCTGTTATTACTTAACACGCAACTGTATTCCTTATATGTATATATTCAGTATTGCCCGTATGGTTAATATCAAACTTGGGGTATGTAGTTTTACATTTTGTTTGAATTTTAGGGTATCAAACTTGATGTACCTGATGTTTGAATAAACGTGATGTTTAAATAGATCATTGTTAGATCTTCCGGTCCAATATCAATAGAACGCCAGACTGTATGGGGACTTTAAAGGGATTAGCCCCCGAGGTTTGTAAAGACCATTGTTAGACCTTCCGGTCCCATATCAATAGATCCCCAGACTGTATGGAGACTTTAAGGGGATTAGGCCAGAGGTTTGTAAAGACCATTGTTAGACCTTCCGGTCCTCTATCAATAGATCCCCAGACTGTATGGAGACTTTAAAGGGATTAGGCCAGAGGTTTGTAAAGACCTTTGTTAGGCTTGGCTGATGCAATGATGGTGCAATACTGTAGCTAAAAATAAATATGATATCATTCTAAAAATAGATACACACATAGCGCCCTCTACCTACGCATGCGCTTGAAGGAAAACAACTTTGGTCATTTCAGTCATTTGATCTGAGGACGTCGAAGAGTATACATGGTAGAAAGAGGTACCTTATTTATTTATTTATGTATTTATTTATTTATTTATTTATATATTTATTTATTAGACTTGTGTGTCTCTAATACATGGTCTGATAAGGAAAGGGCCTGACCCTCAATGCCCGTGAGTACTTACCAGATCGAGGTATACACGTCAGCTCTGTATACCGTGTAGCTCCAGATATTTCATAATTTAAATGTGACGTCATACATGGCCGACTGTTATCCGCGAATACCCTTGACAAACTACAATCTCCTTATATGCAAATGAGCTCCTCTCGTGTTACTATATATAGAAACAAAATGGCCGCGATTACGCAAGATTACGTCATCTTTGTTTACCTCCAAACCGACCCCAATACTACTCATACAGACAAAAATGCAATAAAAGACATGCATACAGTCACGCATACAACAGACATTCCAGATAGACATGCATACAGACAAACATACATACAAACATGCCAGACAAACATGCATACATACAGACATGCATACAGACAGACATGCATACATACAGACATGCATACAGACAGACATGCCAGACAGAGATGCATACCGACACACATGTGCACAGACATACCAGACAGGCATCCATACAAACAGAAATGCATACAGACAGACACGCATACAGAGAGACACGCATACAGAGAGACACGCATACAGACATGCATACAGACAGACATGCATACAGACAGACATGCATACATACAGACATTTCAGACAGACATACATACAGACAAACATGCATACAAACATGCAAGACAGACATGCATACAGACATGCATACAAACAGACATGCATACAGACAGACATGCATACAGACTGACATACCAGACATTCCAGACAGACATGCATACAGACAGACATGCATACAGATAGACATGCATACAGACAGACATTCCAGACAGACATGCATATAGACAAACATGCATACAAACATGCCAGACAGACTTGCATACAGACATGCATACAGACATGCATACAGACAGACATGCATACAGACAGACATGCATACATACAGACATGCATACAAACAGACATGCCAGACAGAGATGCATACCGACACACGTATACACAGACATACCAGACAGTCATGCATACAAACAGAAATGCATACAGACAGACACGCATACAGACACGCATACAGAGAGATACGCATACAGACACACATACAGACATGCATACAGACAGACATGCATACAGACAGACATTTATACAGACATACACGCATACAGACAGACACGAATACAGACACGCATACAGACATGCATACAGACAGACATGCATACAGGCAGACATGCATACAAATACAGACATGCCAGTCAGACATGCATTCAGACAGACATGCATACAGACAGACATGCATACAGACAGACATGACATGCATGCATACAGACAGACACGCATACAGACAGACATGCATACAGACAGACATTCATGCATACAGACATGCATACAGACAGACATGCATGCATACAGACATGCATACAGACATACATGCATAAAGACAGACATGCATACAGACATACATACAGACAGACATACATACAGACAGAAATGCATACAGACATGTCGGCCATACATGCATACAGACAAACATGCCAGACATGCATACAGACATGCCGGACAGACATGCATACAGACAAACATGCCAGACATGCATACAGACAGACATGCATACAGACATGCATACAGACAGACATGACAGACAGACATGCATACAGACAGACATGCATACAGACAGACATGCATACAGACGTCATACATACAGACAGACATGCATACAGACAGACATACATGCATACCGACATACATGCATACAGACAGACATGCTTACAAACAGACATGCCAGACAGAGATGCATACAGACACACATGCGTAAAGACAGACAGACATGCATACAGACAGACATGCATACAGACAAACACGCATACATACAGACATGCATACAGACAGACATGCATACATACAGTGATGCATACAGACAGACATGCATACAGACATGCCGGACAGACATGCATACAGACAGACATGCATACAGACAGACATGCATACAGACAGACATGCATGATATGCATACAGACATGCATGACATGCATACAGACAGACATGCATACAGACAGACATGCATACATACAGACATGCATACAAACAGACATGCCACACACAGATGCATACCGACACACATGTGCACAGACATACCAGACGGCCATGCATACAAACTGAAATGCATACAGACATACTGGCATACAGACACGCATACAGAGAGACACACATACAGACACGCATACAGACATGCATACAGACAGACATGCATACAGACAGACATGCATACAGACAGACACGCATACAGACACGCATACAGACATTTATTACCAGTCAGAGTATATCCTTGAAATTTGATTGGTCAGTTTGCCAAAAACTGCCGGGGTGTACAGTACCGTATTCAGCGGCTTCCACGGAGAATACAGAATTATTCAAATTTGACGCGTGACGTCATTCGTTTTGTTTTTATTTTTAGCGTCGATTCGAAATCTCATATCGTCCTTACTCCAATAATTCTGGATGGATTACGACCAAATAATCGATAATAAACGTAAAAAACTGTACCTCATATGTTCCTCAATTTAACACTATCATCTTATCAGTACAACCACAGGGGTCTTGACCGCTTCATTGGGGTATATATGTACTATATAATAACAAGGGTTCCAACTAGCAGAACGGACATCCGTGTACCACAAGTACAAATATGAATGTAACTCTTACAATTTCAATGATAATTTTGTAATTTTTTCGGTTATTGAAAGCCAATATATTTTACTATCAAATAAATATAATCTTCTCACGGTAACTTACGCGCAAATATCAATCCAACAACGATTTTCTCAAAATTTCACGTGTTTTCTGGGTCATTGACAAACGTTCGTTCACCCCGGTTTCACTATATCACAGCCATAACCTGGCGATTTTCAGTTCAAACGATGGCGTGGTTCAATAAAACAACCCAATTATATCACCAATCTCCATTTGTTTTGTCCTCTTAATAAATAAGCAACTAGCAATAGCGGTCTTTCCGTCTGTCGTTATGTTTCTATTTCGGATGCTGCCATTTTGCAACAAATTTGAATGGAGCCATTTCATTGGATGAGCGAAGGAAAAGATGGAAAATCCGTGACGTCACGTACAATGGCTCCTTCCTCGACGATTTGAAGCAAACTGACAGAACTCGCTAGTTTTACATCATTATTTTGATGCAGGGGACTAAATAATTGGAGGTGGGTGTTAGAATTGATTCGTTTTATTGACTCACGCCATTTTTATGCCCCCCAGATCAGATCTGGGGGGCATATTGTTTTTGCCCTGTCTGTCTGTTTGTCCGTTTGTCTGTTTGTCTGTTTGTTTGTCAGCAACTTTAACATTGGTCATAACTTTTGAGCTAGTACATATAGAGACTTGATATTTGGTATGCATATGTATTTCATAAAGCCGCACATTTTGAGGGGTGACATGTCAAGGTAAAAGTCATCCTTCAAGGTCAGAGGTCAAATATATGGGTCAAATCACCGACTTTAACATCGGCCATAACTTTTGGACCAGTAGAGATAGAGACTTGATATTTGACATGCTTGTGTATCTCATGAAACCGCACATTTTGAGGGGTGACATGTCAAGGTCAGGGTCATCCTTTAGGGTCAAAGGTCAAATTGTCTGTTTTTTGTCTGTAACTTTAACGCAACTTTAACATTGGTCATAACTTTTAAGCAAGTACAGATAGAGACTTGATATTTGGCATGCATATGTATCTCATAAAGTAGCACATTTTGAGGTTGACAGGTCAAGGTCAGGGTCATCCTTCAAGGTCAGAGGTCAAATATATGGGTCTAATCACCAACTTTAACATTGGCCATAACTTTTTGACCACTGGAGATAGAGACTTGATATTTGGCATGGTGTGTATCTCATGAAGCTGCACATTTTGATGGGTGAAATGTCAAGGTCAAGGTCATCCTTCAGGGTCAAATGTCAAATTGTCTGTTTCTTGTCTGTAACTTTAACATAAGTAATAACTTTTAGCCAGTTCAGCTAGTGACTTGATATTTGGCATGCAAATGTATCTCATAAACCCACACATTTTGAGGGGTGACATTTGAAGGTCAAGGTCATCTTTAAAGGTCAAGAATCAAACACATGGGTCAAATCACTGACTTTGACATTTGTCATTACTTTTGAGAAAGTACAGATAGAGACTTAATATTTGGCATGCATATGTATCTCATAAAGCCGCACATTTTGAGGGGTGACATGTCAAGGTAAAGGTCATCCTTAAAGGTCAGAGGTCAAACATATTGGTCAAATCACTGACTTTAACATTGGCCATAACCTTTGGACCAGTACAGATAGAGACTTGATATGTGGCATGCTTGTGTATCTCATGAAACTGCACAGTTTGAGGGGTGAAATGTCAAGGTCATCCTTCAGAGTCAAAGATCACCAACTTCAAATTGGCCATAACTTTTGAACCAAAAGAGATAGAGTCTTGATATTTGGTATGCATGTGTATCTCATGAAGCTGCAACATGTCATGGTTAAGGTCATCTTTTAGGGTGAAAGGTCACCAAATTTAACATTGGCTATAACTTTTGAATCTGTAGATGCAGACTTGACATTTGGTATGCATGTGTATCTCATGAAGCTGCACAGTTTGGATGTGACATTTCAAGGTCAAGGTCATCTTTCAGGGTCAAAGGTCAAGACTTTAACATTGGCCATAACTTTGAACCAGTAGAGATACAGACTTGATAGTTGGTATACATGTGTTTCTCATTTGGCTGCACAGTTTGAGGGGTAACATGTCAGGGTCAAGGTCATGCTTCATGGTCAAAGGTCACGAACTTTAACATTGGTCATAACCTCTGAACCAGTAGAGATACAGACTTGATATGTGATATGCATGTGCACCCCATGAAGCTGCACAGTTGGAAGGGTGACATGTCAAGATCAAGGTCATCCTTTAGGGTCAAATATCATATCGAGGGGGCATAGTGTTTCACAAACGCATCTTGTTTGAACTGCAGATTGCCAGGTTATTGCTGTGATATAGCGAAACCGGAGTGAAAGAACGTTTGTCAATGGTCCTAAAAACACGTGAAATTTTTAGAAAATCATTGTTGGATTGATACTTGTTCATAAGTTACCGTTATAAGATTACATTCATTTGATAGAAAAATATATTGGATTTCAATAGCCGAAAGATTTACGAAATTATCATTGAAATTGTAAGAGTTACAGTCATATTTGTACTCGTGGTACACGGATATCCGTTCTGCTAGTTGGAACCCTAGTTATTATATAGTACATTATAGACCCCCTGAAGCGGTCCATACCCCTGTGAGTACAACGTGTTACCGTTAATGTTTACGAGTGAAGTCTCAATTCCTCTTTCGAAATTGCTCTGAGACAACGTCATATTTGCTCTGTGATGACGTCATGTTTTCTTTGTCATGTCGTCATACAATTAGATATCTAATGTCAGCAAAATAAGAGTTGTTCGTTCCTCAATTAGGTAAATCGGATCTCTGACTGGTAATGAATTCGTTACACGGTAATTTGGCAGGGTGTACGGGCTGGTATGACCGGGTTAGACCACGTATTTCCTTCGGCTAACGCCTCAGGAAATACGGGATCTTACCCGGTCATACAAGCCCGTACACCCTGCCAAATAACCGTGTAACTAATAGCATACAGACATACATGCATACAGACTACAGACATGCACATCGGCAGACATGCATACAGATACAGACATGCCAGTCAGACATGCATACAGACAGACATGCATACAGACAGACATGCATTCAGACAGACATGCATACAGACAGACATGCATACAGACAGACATGTATGCATTCAGACAGACATTCATACAGACAGACATTCATACAGACAGACATACATACAGACAGACATACATGCATACCGACAGACATGCATACAGACAGACATGCTTACAAACATACATGCCAGACAGAGATTCATACAGACACACATGCGTAAAGACAGACATTCATGCATAAAGACAGACATGCATACCGACAGACATGCATACATACAGACATGAATACCGACAGACATGCATACATACAGACATGCATACGTACAGACATGCATACAGACAGACACGCATACAGACAGACATGCATACAGACAGATATGCATATACAGACATGCCGGACAAACATGGATACAGACATGCATACAGACATATATACATGCAAAACACAGGCATATAAAGGTACAGACATACAGAGCCTTATGTCATAGCATAATATTAGTAAGACGAATGGTTTTCAGAAAACTCTTTAGATATTTCGAATTTCTTCGGACGAGTCTCTATAAATCGAGATCCGATTTATATTTGTTTGACACTGGGCATCTATAAGAAACAAATAAGCTCTATCGAGAATAAGATTATGGCATTTGCGCCCGAGTTTCTCTGTACCCTCTCCCCTCTCTCTGGGGCGTCCAAATAGCCTACAGTTGGCAGAAACGGGCGTTAATTAAAACTACCTACCAGCCTTACATGTAGAAAATGTCAGTCGCCCCGTACTTCATTCTCAGTCATGTTATATTTTTTGGTCCTTCGGGATCTTTAGTTTTGATGGTGTACGTTTTGAAAATTGAATACTGTGCTAAGGGGCGCGAGTAGTGTTGCACTTTTAATTACTACTCATGAACAGACTCGATAACACCGAGTCTGCAATTTTCTATTTTGGTATTGCTATTTTTGCTTCCGAAGTATCACCAACTTTCAGAATTCTTTGATCCAGGAAAACAAATCGAAGTACAAATCAAAGTACAACTCTCACATTTGGATAGGTCGTCTGGGTATAAGTAAAAGACGAGCAGTGAACCATAAACTCCAGCGCAGTCCATTTTTGGGTGAATCAGCATTATGTCAGCATTAAAACCTGCATGAGAAAATCGTGATTGACTGTCGCATGTACAGTACATATCTTAGTTAGATGGACTGCAGCAATGCCGGCACCCTTAATCGTTGAACGTACCAAAATGTAAAGTATATTCACGACTCACTGATCGTTGTTAACCTATGCCTGTATATTATTTTGTTATGTTATTTTGTTAACTGGCCAGACTAGGACACTTTACATCTTCTGGTTAGAACGATGCTCTATCATTTTTCACTTTTGGAGAAAATTTCGAAAACGGATCCATGTTCGTCCTGAAAAGCAGAATAGAGAACAGTAAACAGTAAAAAAAAAAAATTCTATTAAAGACGTTTTAATTATTTGCATGTTTTACTTTAGAGATAAGAGCTTTTCGGTGAAAAAAGTTGAACGTTTTTTAAAAGTGTACTGCTCTATTGGGAGAAGGAGAAAATGTTGCAAATAATTTGGAGACTGGGTTCCTTATAAATAACTATGATGAAACACATTTTAAGGCTGATACGTCTTAGTTTAGATTCAAACATTATAATAAGTGATCAGGATCCAAAGCATTACATCAAACTTTTGTTGTATAATTCAAAATTTAAAAATGGGATGGTACAGAGGATCCTGCATGAATTGTGAAATCATATAATATTTTATTAAGCGAGTTATTTATAACATTATATAGTAAGCCTTTGTGAGCTGTACAACCTTTCTGGAACAGTTTTAATAAACTCACAACGAGTGTAACATTTTTTATCACATGACCAGATCCGGATTCGTGAGATCATTTAAGGGGAAATTTGTCAAGGAATGAATTGCTTACGACAACTTGTAAGTAATGCAGAAAGCCAAAACGTGTTTTTTTGCATTGTGGTCATGCTGCACATAGCTACCACATGTATACAACACTAAAGGTTGGTTAGATACAGAGGTCTACTTTCAATCATTTTCTATTTAAACGCTATGGAAATAATGAATGTTAAAATCAGTACATCAGACGACAAATTATTCAATTAAATTTCTTTTGCAAAAACATAAGACTAAAGGAACACAATCTAGATTAAAGTTAACTACAACTTTTTGACAGATAAATAATTTCAAACACTTGCAAAATCAAATCTACTAATTTAAGACGAGAATCTCAATATAATGTTAGACGGACTGTTGCAACTGTTTTGTCAATTTTGAGTCTATTTATAAAAGAGAAAAAAGCAGTTGCAAGAGTGGGTCTGGCTACATTCAACTCTTAAGGAGTGTTGATATATTCACTAGAAATACCAAAAACACTCATGCCATGCTTTAGAAAATAAACACTGTTTTATATCAAAACCACACATATTTGTAACTACAATAAAGTAACACATGATTTCACCTGACAATAGAAGGTAATCTCCAAAGTCCAAATCGAGATCAATAAATTATAATCACGAAATGGACTATTTTGCACTGTGAAGGTATTGACACAGCATTGTAATTACCAACGCTGTCCAAGAAAAGGTACCATATTTATGTTTTCAACACTTGTGGAATTAAAACACTGAATTATTTATGAAATGAATGTGTTCCAATGCATGTATGCTAATTAAAATTGAACCGCAAACGTCACTTGAATTTTTTATAAATCTTAAGTTAAATGATAAAAATTGTAGAAGTAAATGTACAAGTATGAGTAACGCAGGAAACACCACATACAAAAGACACAGCCGTCCGAACAGCACCACAACAAGAAAATACAGCAAATGTACATATATTAAAACACAAAGAGACGCAAAAAGACTAAACAAACAAACAATAGGGGGAAGATGGGAGTATCGCCTTGGAACGGCCAGTGACAGTAGTCACTGGGGTTTTAAACCGGTTTAGGGGCGCCCAACCTCACACCCTATAAGACAAGCAGTGTAAATAAACATATCCCCTCTATGACTAATCTACAACAATCGCGATGGCAAATGCAGTGGTAAATTGCATGTAGAACGAAAACATATTTAAGTGAAATGAACTGGATCCACCTATGGCAGTGTACTCAAGTAGATTGAACTTCTGATGAGGCCTACTATTTTTACGGGGTTTGATCTGAACTAAAGCTGTATGCATACACTGTAGTAGTGAATCAAGGATGACAAAATCTGAAACTAGCATCCAAAGACTTAACCTTTTTCCTGTTGAGTATTCAAAACAAAATGGTAAAGTCAAGCAGAAAAATGACACACACAAGACACAGCCACTACAAGTTCGTGTAAGAAAAAAGGTCATGATGAATACGTATTAGCTGAAGTTCTATGATGGTATTATATGTAGACCTATATCTCTGGTTTTTGAAGAAAGTGTGGAGTTAGATCTATTACAATTTTCGTAAGTAAACAGAGCAGTCCCTGATCAGACGGTTCCTTTAGCGTATATGTCTGCATTTGCATATAGAGGAGCTGTCTCATATAGGTCTGCACTATAGCCCTAATTTATATTAGAATTCACATTCGAATATTCAGCATTAAAAAGATTGATATTTATGCTCTGGTAGTTTCGTTGAAAAACATAGTTTCAATATATGAATATTTCGTTACCGGGTATATCAAATGTCGTTATAACAAGAGGTCATTGCATTAATTTCAATCATTTAGTCTGCAGTTGCAAACAGTAAATGTATTTAATTACATGTATAACTAGTGGTCATTATTTTATATTCAAGCACTTTTCAAATAACACATACAGTAAAACCTCGATTATTCGAATTTTCGGTATAGAAGAATTTAGACACTTTTAGGCAGGTGGCTGCTTAATGCATGGTGAAAGTCATGCAGAAAGCTCCTAGAGGAGCTTTCTGCATGACTTTCACCATGCATTAAGCTGTCACCTGTCTTAAAGATCGATAATAATACCTATTTTAGTGTTCGAATAATCGAAGTTTTACTGTATAGCAATTAATCTGTATCCTGTTATCTTTAACCTGGAACACATTTGTAAACAGTCGGTGTTCTGTCATTCAGATGCCAGGTTGAGTAACTCAAATGTTGGCTATTTAAAGCGGGCTAAAGGTTAACCTTTTCGTCGCCAAATTTCTAGTTATAGTCAATTTTGTTAAATATTCGATCAAAAAAGGAAATTGATAAATAAATGCCAATTTCAAAGCAATAAAGCACATATATAGAAATAGAGTTGAGATAAAAAATAAAAGTGACGTCCCTGATCAGACGCCGCCTTGGAAATGCGACGCCTGACCTGGGACTGTATTATTTGTTGTGATGCATTTTGCGACATTGGCGGTGAAAGGGTTAAGGAGGCAAAAACTAATGTTTGGAGACATGCGGTCATCTGTCCGTTATCGCAGTTATGCCCACTTTTCTCCTTGTACAGTTGTTTGTTAAACGTCTTCAAACCCTGTAGTAACTGTTTTTACCATTATCATAGTGGAAATTCGTGTACCAGCAAGTTTCGTTTGGATCTGCTCACTATTACAACGTGTATTACTCGTTTTCGATTTTGTTCACAGTATCTTCTCTATAATTTCCCAATATTTTCTCAACAACATCTTCGATGCAGGGGATTGCGGCAAATCTAATACGAATAGAACATGTGCCAAGCTGCCATAAAAATAGCTCTAATTTTGGGTTTCTAAGGCAGGCTGTAGCAGGTCTCAAAATGTATATCATCTGAAATTCATATATTTAGTACCCCAAATACAAATTTGTAAGCCACTTATTTGCAAAAGTTATTGCTCCAAGCTTCAACCCACCCATATGTTTTCACCACTCAATAAAATCGCTGCTTTAACATGATTTCATTGGCAAGTCGTGGCCGAGTGGTTACGGTCACTGTGACTAACAATCACTCAGCGCCTTACCGCTGTGAGTTCGCTCCCGGTCTGGGCCAGTCCGAAATTTTCAAGTGGGAGAGCCTTCCAGCTGGCTTGCGGAAGGTCGGTGGTTCTACCCATTTGCTGATGTGTACATGAAAAAGTGTATAAAGGACATCTGGGGTCTTCCTTCACCAGTAATTAGCTGGGCGTCGCGATATGACTGAAATGCTGTTAAAAGCGACGTTAAATCGACATCAATCAATCAATCATTGACAAGTCGAAGAAACGTCGACCTACTGAAATCACTAGGTTGTAGCAGTTGTCGTCGGCGTGCAAAATTTTGAATGTATTTCAGTACTCGACAAGTATAAGAGGTATCAGCATGAAACTTCATAGGTTGGTAGATCTCATTGAGGAGAATGCCACTAAATAAGAACCATAACACTTGGTTTCAATATATTTGAGATATTGCCCTTTATAATTTGCGAAGTTTCAATTTAGCTGGACAGGCACCAAATCAGACGAGCGTTGGCGCAGCACGTGGCTCTTGTTAACTTTTTTAACGGAATTAGCTTATACACATCTCAGTGGATTTATACTTCCACGAGGTTACTATCAGGAGCTTCTTGCCACGGATGCGAGTGATACTTAGCTGACATCGATCAATGTTTCCGATAGGGTAAATACCACATCAATATGAATACAAGTACGCAATTGCTGCAATAATGCAGCAAAGGAATTGTGCACGGCCGAAAACACATGAGAAGTTTCATGTTGGTAGATATTGACTAGGTAATATACTTTTTGAGTCATGGACCAAAAGGTAGTATGAAAACTCCATGATGTGACTTGTCAATGATTGATTGATTGATGTCGATTTAACGTCGCTTTTAACAGCATTCAGTCATATCGCGACGCCCAACTAATTACTGGTGAAGGAAGACCCCAGATGCCCTTTATACACTTTTTCATGTACACATCAGCAAATGGGTAGAACCACCGACCTTCCGCAAGCCAGCTGGAAGGCTCTCCCACTTGAAAATTTCGGACTGGCCCAGACCGGGAGCGAACTCACAGCGGTAAGGCGCTGAGTGATTGTTAGTCACAGTGACCGTAACCACTCGGCCACGACTTGTCAATGAAATCATGTTAAAGCAGCGATTTTATTGAGTGGTGAAAACATATGGGTGGGTTGAAGCTTGGAGCAATAACTTTTGCAAATAAGTGGCTTACAAATTTGTATTTGGGGTACTAAATATATGAATTTCAGATGATATACAAAATACAAAATTTAACCAATTAGACAGTGAATTATGCTGAAATACATTGTTTCAAAACTATGCAAAAGCTGTGGTGACATTTAGAATGTTACTTAGACTAGTTGAAATTTGGCACTTGGAGTTATAATGATTATAGAATTGTTTGTAGTACGTACATAAGATATGATACATGATCTGTAAATATAGTATATGGAGTTCTATTTTCGACAAACATAATATAACTATCATAATAAATGAACACAATATTTGGCAAGTCTAGTGATCATTAGCACAATATATACATGTACAGTATAACCTGGCTTATCCGACACCTTGTTAATAAAAAACCTGCTTTATTCGATAAAATCATGTTCGGCCCCAAATGTTGAATATCATACAGTTGAACCTCGATAACTTGAAGTCGCTGAAGTCGAACTTACCCTTATTTGCAAGTTAAAATGTGGCTATGCCATGTGTTAACTTTGAAATAAGAGTAAGTTCGACTCAAGCAAATTCAAACTATCTGAACTCAACTAAAGGAATACTGTTCAGTTGGACTTAAGCGACATCTGCTGTAACTGACACACTGCTTTATCCGTAATCCACAGTTGGTATTGAAGGATGTGGGATAAGGCATGTTATACTGTATAAAGAAAACAAAATATAAACTAATAAACAACATGACAATTAACATGTGATTGTATATAAGCATGACTCATGAATAAAACTTGGAGCAGAATTTGTTATGGGGGATAAAACATATTATAGGAAGGCAAAATGACCGATAGTAAAGTTATGAGTTATTCATGAAAGATTTAACTGTTTTTGCATTTATTTTGTCACTGAAATAGGATATAGTGAGCTTTGCATCGTAGTGCAAATAGAACTGAGTCGGTGAATACATGCATATTCATGTAACATGCTTATATCAATTGTACAGTTGCAGATATATAACCATTAAGAACATATTTGTTTAATAGTATGGTATGAAATGAAAGAAGGTGCACATTTGAAGAACATTTTTTTTTATAAATATGTGACTACCTAATGAAATCATGTTGAAGCAATCATTCCATAACAAATCATTCAAATACAAATAACATGTAACAAATACCAGCAAAATTTCAGCAAGATTCAATAACAGTTGTAGCCGTTAGAGTGTGAACAAGATTATTCTTTGTTTTTGACTGCAGGTGACTCGTAATGAAACGACGTAGATTTGATCCATGCCAACAAAGAAATTTGTTTTATTTGACCTTGTGAGCTATTATTTGACCCTGTGTAACCACATTCTCAAATGACCTACATTCAAGTAAGGCAAACATTGTGATTTCGTAAACATTTCATAAGACATGTAGCTTCTACAGTGTTAACAAGGTTGATTTATGCTTAACTCTAGTGACCTAGTTTTTTACCATAGGTGACCCATGTTTGAACTTGACGTAGATTTTATCCAGGGCAACACATACCAATCCAAATAAAGACAAACCAAGTTGGACTTCGGAAAGAAACAAGAATATGTACCCTTTCGATATGGGACTTTGCTCGCCTTTGGGGGGATTTCCGGTTTCCAAAATGGCTAATACGATGCAGAAAGGAGATTTGTAAACTCGCTTCCGAGAACTAATATGAAAATCCGTTTATTTCCGATACGCTCAGTGCCAACTTTTGTGTATGAATACTGCAAAGTTAGGTCACTACAATGCCTACACAGAGCTTGTCGAGAATTAGACCATTATTAATTTTATATTTATTTATATGCAGGTCTAAAGTAATGTTGAAAGCTCATACAGATATGTCGACAGAGTAGACCCAGATCACACGATAACTGTAGTCATAAACTTCAAAGTGATATTAGTACACGCTGACGATAGCAATGGCGGAGAGTGTGACTAATGAAAGAGCCTTTTTTAAATCTACGCATATTGAAACGATATATAGTATATTTTGATTTACCTGTTTACGCATTTATGCGGCTAATTAACCCTTTCCGTACCGGCAATGTCGTCTGCAGGACACATTTTCGTCTGCTTCAAGTTTAACAATGGGCGCTTGTTCAATTTCTTTATAAAACGAAAAAAGTGGCTCAAACAGTTTGGACCCTGATGAAACGCTGAGTTACTCAGTATCACTTCTGGATCCAAACTGTTTACGTATTTGATCACAGATTTGTCTTCGTGGCATTGAAGGGTCTAATTAATCATATGTTTTCAAGGAGGCTAGTCAGGATATGACTAGAATAAATTTGCTCACAATAATGTTAGTTTTTATTAGGCTACGGCATATTTATAACATCGCGAATCTGAAGCTCGATGATACGAGCACACTGTGATCCCTAACTTCACTAGCCCGTGCCTTCTAACTTCACTAGCCCGTGCCTCTCTTATCCGAACTCGCTAATCTGTACCTCGCTAATCCGTACGCGTAAACCCGTACATCGTTAAATCCGTACTCGTAAACCCGTGTCTCGCTAATCTGAACTCTCAAACCCGTTCTTTTCTAATCCAAACTCGCAAACCGGTACTTTTCTAATCCAAACTCGCAAACTCGTACTTTTCTAATCCCATCTCGCAAAAACGAACCTCGCTTATTCGAAAGTTTAGTAAGAAAGGATTGAGATTCTAAATGCATAGAAGCTTTCTGTATGAATTCCACCCATCATTCAGCTGACATCTTTAAGATCCATTCTGATACAGTAAAACCGCTCCAAACCGGATGTAAAAGTTATTACGAGCACGCGTCCGACAGACAGGACACAGCTTGAACGGGGCTTTCCACACGACTATTACCTCCCCCCCCCCCCCTGCATAACAATACTAAATTTGTTCTTTATTGATATTCCGGTTTAGAGGATGTTACTGTACTTATTCCATTGTTCGAGTTATCGAGGGCTTATTGTATACATGTTTATATCGTGCCTGGTGAAGGGGTAGATATATTTCATTGTGATCGACCCAACTAAGTGTCAACTACGAGTGCGATCAACAACGAGGGAGATGGGATAACATTTCAAAAGGTAAAAAAATAGTTTTCAGTTATTGTAGTTAAAGCAAATGAATCTGTTCATAGTAAGTTAATAGGTTATTATGTCGATCCAAAGTAATTAATTAATTAATTATGTTAACAAGTGGAATGAGTCTAGTTAACCCATTTGCTCCCACGCTCCCATACAGTGCTCCCTCTCTACAACGACACCCTTTGGGATACGAAGATTGTATGTGTTGTTCAGAGGGAGTTGTTATAGGGAGGGAAAATCAAACATAATTAGCTTGTTTTCAGATCCCCAGATAAGGTGTATTTCGAGAACTAAACCCGTTATGCATCAATCAAACCCTATGTTGTGACCACTCTTTAGAATCATCACAAAGTGACGATTCTAAAGAGTGGTCACAACATAGGGTTTGATTGAGGCATAAAAAAATACGATGGAAAAAAAGTTGTTTCCGGAGCCTTGTTGTTTCGGAAACAGTGGCATGCGTTATTGTAAGGAGGGAATCATTATTGAGAGGGTCGTTGTAGGGAGGGAGCACTGTATTATGGGGCGTAGGCAAACAGTGTAGACTCTGATCAGACGCCACATAATGCGGCGTCTGATCAGAGTCTACACTGTTTGCCGATAGGTATTTTAATATAGAACAAGACGAAATTGAAAATTTAAGCCAGACACCCCTTAGATAAAAAATGGACTAATCCAGTATATAAACATGGAAGAATCCACTGGGAGCAAATGGGCTAAATTGTAACAGCTCTTAAGGCCTGGTCACAACCCGCCGTGCGTGTTTTTAGCACGTACGTCTTTTGGGGAGGCCAGGGCTGCTACGTTTTTCTGAAAACGTGGAGAAGAAGTAGCAAATGCAGGGAGGAACGCACGTCACACGCACGGTTGCGCAATGTGTACGTACGTGGCACGCACGACAGCCTCGTCCTGGTCGGTTGCGTGCATCGTACGTTGCAGGCGCGGTAAGTGAGTTGAAAGTGCTTACAACGTGCTCACAACGTACGATCTCCGTGCGATTGCCGCATTATAGTACGGAGGCCGTACGGTCCACGTGCTGCTCACGTACGGTCCACGTGAGTTTTGTCAGTTCATTGGACAGTAGAACTGGGGAAGTGCCGAGTGAGCACAGACCACGTACTTATCACGTGCGCAACACGCACGTGCTAAGTGCGTCATCTGTAGAGCAAGCGACTGTGGGGGAAAAAGATTAAAACACTCACGGAGTCAGTACGTTGTGCGCACGTTGGCTGTAGAAGCACGTGCGTCACCCGTACGTTGGTGAATCCGTAGCCCGAACGCAGCTCGAACGCAGCGAAGGGTTTGCATGCACCAAAAGTGCTACGGCGTGTCTGCGTGCTCCTAAATCCGTACGGATGCCGTACTCACCACGTACGGATCCCCAAAATTTCCCCACGTTTTTACACGTAGACAACACGCACTTGCACGTACGTCGGGTTGTGACAACCGCTTTAGTTAAAGCATTAATGTCTTATGTTGTGTAATCATTTGTGTTACATGCCCGTCCGTCCGTGCAAGGTGTGCGGTAGGACAGTCGCAATAACCACAAAAGCCGTACAGTAGAGTCAGTATAAAATCTGCAGAATATTTGTTGTGTTTTTATTTTCTGAAAGTTGTCGTCTAAAGATATCTAAGAGAATTATCCTGTGACGGAGGTGAACTCATGATACTATACAGTCAGTACAGAAACTGTTTTGGATATATACAGTAAACCTATTATACTGACGTTCAAATTAGCCTCAGTGTGTGTATGTCCGTAAGACAGGTGGCAGCTTAACCCTTTCCTCCATGAATACGCCTACGCCTCTGTAAATTCAACCTGTTGAAACCATTGTGATAAATAGAGCATTTGGTCCTACAGGTTTCCATTCTAAATTAAGCTGTCACCTGCCTAAAGAGATCTAAATTATTCGTCTTTTAGTTATCAGCTTTAATTTGTATCAAAACCTAACATTAAAAACAGGCTCATTATCTATACAAAAAACCCTAATGTGACCACGAAGCTGTGGTCTTATTTCAGGTTGCCCAGGCAGGTGGTAGTTTAACCCATCGCTTGCTATCCACGTCAATATACCTACCTGTAAATAGTGAATACCCAGATGAGACAGCTCCTGCAGGAGCTGTCTCATCAGGGTCTGCACTATTTACAGGTTGATTGTGCAACCAGTGCACTCCACAGCAGTGATTGCACAGCGAAATACTTGTTCACAGTGAAGATATATGTAATTATACAACAGGGCATGGGTAATGAAGGAGAAATGTATTTTAAAAATCAGCAAGAGAAGGATTAATTCAGGATCAAAGATGCGTAGAACGTTCCTATATGAGCTTTCTGCACTACCTGCGTACAGCATTAAGTTTCTTAAATGAGTGGTCACTTTAATGGGGCTCTACTGTGCATTTGAAGTATAAACAGAAGACACGAGTTTCTGCTAATCATGGAAAGAACAAATACTTCTTTGAAGAAACTAGTTTTTTTCGTTTATCATATTTGCAGATTAAAGGCATATATCACAGACAATATTCATATGGACAAATAGAGTATTATCATTTTTATGTGTATGTATAAATTGTATACAGGTGAACATTCGATGTCTCGAACTTCTAAGGAACATACAAATTACTTCGAGATAACAGAAGGTCAAGTTATCTCATTTCTGATTTGGACAATTTCTCACGTTCAGAGCACCAAATATACTTATTCCTATAAGTAGTAAGACGCTCCATTCACTCATTCACGTACTCAATCACCCTGTCACACATTCACACTTTCACTAATTCAGACGCTAATTCAATCAAACAATCAATTATTTACGCATTCGCTCTATGCCAAATTTCGTCGCTACTTCGCTAACTTTAGTCTTACACTCACTCACTCATTAACTCATTTAAAAACCTACATCATTAATTATGTAGATTCGTACTGATTCACAATCCTGTATTTGTATATGTACGACTTTATATTTGCCTTAACTGTCAACTTTATGATGAATACATTTATTTTATGTTAACCAAATAACCTTACCAGGTACAAATTTTGCACTCTAACGTCTCGTCCGGTTTCTCAGTATCTCAGCTACATGTAGGATCAAAATGATAATTGAGAATATCATCGCCGACTACTTTCAATGTTTTCTAATTCTAGATATAAAAACACAATTGCAGGTTCTATGAGCATTTTCATTCGGATATGTCCAGCGAAACGTGTCTTGAAAGGAGAAAGGATGGTGGATGGGGTTGGATTGTGGTGGCGGCATCGATTATGAGTCAGGTTCTTGTGGGTGGGATTGGTTTGTCAGGTGGGCTGTTCTACGTCATCTTCAGGAACGCCTTCGACTCCTCCCCCGTCGAAACGTCATGGCTGTGTGCATTGCCTATTACAATATGGTTTTCTTGTTGTAAGTATTAACCTTCTAACTAATGAATATGTGTGTCGTATTCAGAAGGAAACTCATAATCACGTAGGTATATACATTATAATCACGCATAGAAGTTATGGGATACGGACAAACACCTTTTCGAGCATTATTTAACATAGTTGAACGTCCCTTCATCGACCATTGGACTAATTGACAAAGACGAAATTTCTACATGGGTGCCGCTGTTTACAAGATAATTGTGCTAAGAAACATTAGTGTGGTTCTATACAGCTTCTATTGTAGTATATAACGCGAATGTGGTTCTCTACATCTGATATTGTATTAATTAACGTGAATGTCCTTCTATATAACGACTACTGTATTGAATACCATGAGTGTGGTTCTCTATACCGACTGCCTTGTTAAATAACATGAGCGTTGTTCTCTATATCGACTACTGTACTAATTAACATGTGTGTGGTTCTCTATAACGACTACTGTACCAACTAACATGAGTTTGGTTCTCTATATCGACTACTGTATTAACTAACATGTGTGTGGTTCTCTATATCGACTACTGTACTAACTAACATCTGTGTGGTTCTCTCTCTATAGCAGCTACTGTATTCATTAAAATGAGTGTGGTTCTCTACAGCGACTACTGTATTCATTAAAATGAGTGTGGTTCTCTACAGCGACAACTGTATTAATTAACATGTGGGTGGTTCTCTCTACAGCAGGTACTGTCTTAATTAACATGAGGGTGGTTCTATACAGCGACTTCTGTATTAATTAAAATAAGTGTGGTTCTCTACAGCTGCTACTGTACTAAATAACGTAAATGGTTTTTTTTTCTAAACCGACTACTGTTTTAATTAACATTAATGCAATACCACGCACTCAGCGACTATTGTATAATTTAATATATTCTACAGAGGCGTGTTTATTAATTAACACGAGTTTTTTCTATCCACTACAGCTGCTACGTCTGTACTTATTAACACGAGTTTTGTCTATCCTATACAGCTGATACTTCTTTATTAATTAACACGAGTTTTATCTATCCTCTACAGCTGATACTTCTTTAGTAATTAACAAGAGTTTTGTCTATCCTCTACAGCTGATTCTTCTTCATTAATTAACACGAGTTTCATCTATCCTCTACAGCTGATACTTCTTTAGTAATTAACACGAGTTTTGTCTATCCTCTACAGCTGATTCTTCTTCATTAATTAACACGAGTTTTGTCTATCCTGTACAGCTGATACTTCTTTAGTAATTAACACGAGTTTTGTCTATCCTCTACAGCTGATTCTTCTTCATTAATTAACACAAGTTTTGTCTATCCTGTACATCTGATACTTCTTTAGTAATTAACACGAGTTTTGTCTATCCTGTACAGCTGATTCTTCTTCATTAATTAACACGAGTTTTGTCTATCCTGTACAGCTGATACTTCTTTAGTAATTAACACGAGTTTTGTCTATCCTCTACAGCTGATTCTTCTTCATTAATTAACACAAGTTTTGTCTATCCTGTACAGCTGATACTTCTTTATTAATTAACACGAGTTTTGTCTATCCTGTACAGCTGATACTTCTTTATTAATTAACACAAGTTTTGTCTATCCTGTACAGCTGATACTTCTTTATTAATTAACACGAGTTTTATCTATCCTCTACAGCTGATACTTCTTTGAATAAAATGGACTGTTTCTCTACAGCAGTTACTTAATTAGTTAACATCGCTGCTGTTCTTTTGTTAATTAATATGGCCTAATATCTCTACTACATTTTCTCTATTAATTAGCATGGGCACTGTTCTTCAGAGGCAATTTGTTAACAGGGATGTTGTTAACAGCACCACTTAATCAATTTATATTTAGCCTGCTGAGCAAATTATTCTAACAGAATATTTCACCTACTACATTTTAAAAATTCGAGCTATAATCAATTTATCTATCAAAATGCAATCGGGGTGTCAAACAGTTTGAAACCTGATGAGATGCCGAGTTACTCGGCGTCTCATCTGGATCCAAACTGTTTATATAGGTATTCAAACAGTTCCCATTAGCAGTTACTTCGTTAGCTAACGCGAACGCTATTCTCCACATCCGATATTCATCAGTTAACATGGACGCTTTTCTCTACAGTAATTAGTGTATCAATTAAAATTTTAAAATGGTCACTGCTCTCTAGAGTAGCTGTTTCAGTGATAAGCATGGGCGTTGTTCTCTAGAAAGGTTATGTTATTTATCAACACTGGCGCTGTTCTCTATAGTAGTTTCGTCAATTAAAACATGCGCTATTATCCACAATAAATCTGCAGTAACCTTTTCCCTGTTCTATATTTAGTCCCAATTTCAATACCTACTGAATATTCATGGAGAAAATAGTTATAATGAAACATGGAAGGTGGAGCATTGTAGCCATTTTAGAAAGAAAAGAAAGGAGCATAGAGGAGTCGTCTGATCTGGATCTACTCTGTTTGCAAATGCGTGAAAAGACGTTTATATGAGGGAAATGGTTAAATACTAGTTACACGGGCACCGTTCTCTACAACGGTCACCCCTTTTAGTAACAGTGGCGCCCCTTTCATTACTTAACAGTGGCATCTCATTAATTATTGATGCTCTGTTATTCAGTAGTTATTTTTAGATACCACCTCTTTGTATAAATCTACCGAAAAGAAGTATTAACTGGAGAAAAGGAAAAAAATTGAATTTTGCAGTTTGAAACCATTGTGATAAATAGAGCATTTGCTCCTATAGGAGCAAATGCTCTATTTATCACAATGATTTCACAAAGTGAATTTTACAGAGTCGTCTAAAGTCGTCAATATGAAGAAATGTCTTAATTAATATGAACACCATTCTATGAAACGGTGATATAATTAACTACCAATGTCATTAGAGTGTTAAAATGCTCTAACTAACTCGGCTGTTCTTTTCCACATCGGCTCCTTCACTAAATAACTGTATAGCACTAAATGATTTTAGATGCTCTAAAAACAATGACACGTTTCTCTGTCTTGCACTATTTACAGTGACTAGTGTGCTGACGTTTTACTCTAGTATATTATTATTATTTCTAGCACTAGTGAATGTTTTCAGCGTGGAACTTGTACGCAAGAGAACCGTTTGTAACCCTTTCCTTCGTATAAACGTCTTTTCACGCATTTGAAAACAGAGCAGACCCAGACCAGACGTTTCCTACTGCGCTTCTTGCTATCGAAATTTGATAGATCTGTTTCGTACCTTTCTAAGATGGGTACAATATTCAACAATTCATATTTCGTTATGACTATTTTGTCCATGAATATTCAGTAGGTATTGACATTTTGAATAAACATTGAACAGGGGCATGGTTAAGAGCCTTGCCAATGAGGTGTATTCTCTTCTAGTAGCGTCTGCTTCGGATTCCATTTGCTTCCCTTCACTTGCTATTCACGTCAATATACCTACCTGTAAATTGTGAAGACACAGATGAGACAGCTCCTGCAGGAGCTGTCTCATCAGGGTCTGCACTATTTACAAGCTGATTGTGCAACCAGTGCACTCCACAGCAGTGATTGCACAGCGAAATACTCGTACACAGTGAAGATATATGTAATTATACAACAGGGCATGGGCAAAGAGGAGAAATGTATTTTAAAATTCAGCAAGAAAAGGGTTAAAACTCTGTGAGGAAATAATATTCAGTGGGCTACATTGCACGACTAAAGCGTGCTTACCCATGTCTGACGTGTCGGCTGAACTGGGTCAGTTCTGTTTGCAAATACCAGTATCCATGTTATCTTTATATGGCTATCAATTTAACAACTTTTTCAGCGCCCATAGGCAGTTTTCTGACCAACAAATACGGATATCGTATCAGCGCATTTATTGGCGGTGTTTTGGCGGGTACCGGCCTATGTTTGGGGTTCTTTGCTCCGAACATTGGATTCTTGTACTTCTCCCATGGCATTTTAACAGGTAGATACAATATTGCATATATGTACCAGTCAAAGGGCTGAACCATTTCGGTACCAAAATACATTTCAGTTCAGCAAGATTATAGCAAGGTTTCAATGCGACGTTTTTCATATAAAATGCTATCAGTATCAATCAATTTGGATCTTGAGTAACTCGGCATTTCCTCTAGACCAAACCGTTTGCAAACGTTATTACAGATTGTCCTATGCCGACGTTATTACAGATTGTCCTATGCGGACGTTATTACAGATTGACCTATGCCGACGTTATTACAGATTGTCCTATGCCGACGAAAGAGCTAATCGTACTGTGTTTGTTTTGTATGATAGAATCTGATGGTAATTATTCGTGCAACTGACAGTAGAATATAATCACAATGGTTCCTAATGTTGAAAGGATAACAGCACAGCCCAGCCATGACCGTCGTGCGTCGTGTCCAGTGTTTTCCGTCACTGTCCGTCGTTACTTGCTGCGTGTCGTTACTCGCTGCTCGTCGCACCTTGTTACATATGTTGTCTCTCGTTGTCCGTCGATGCTCGGTTTCCCTCGTTGTCTGTCGTCCCTGGTTGCTCGTTGTCACATTGATGATAACATATATAGAGGATCTTACATAAATGTTCATTACAAATTGTGTTCATGAAATGAGTTTACTATTATAATAAAGGTATGACACGAGCTTTAGCGAGTGTAATATGCATTATAGTAAACGAGTTTCACGATAACAATTTTGTAATGAACACGAATGTAAGATTCTTTTTATCACATAACCCTTAACAAGTGCCATAGAAAGTGAAACTGACTATATCTAACGGCTGTTTCGATCATAGTTTACAGCGTAGTTCAGTCGGATTCAAGCTGCATAAAAATGCACTAGTGCATTTCCGCGATTTATGGCAATCAGTGTCGGCACTCTCACACGGCAAATCATGTAATAAAGTTTGCTTATGTAAAAATGCGTTCTGTGTGTTAAACAGCTTGGATCATGATCAGACGCCGCGCTCTGGATTTCAGACGGTTTGGATCTTGATCAGACGCCGCGTTCTAGATGTCAAACAGCTTGGCTATAGATCAGACGCCACGTTCTGGATGTCAAACAGCTTGGATATTGATGTCAAGTTGCATAGGTTACTACTAGTCAGTGCGTCCAAAGGATAAGAACAACTGACAGGCGTCCGCAAACCATCATGGCGCCATTGCTTTGCTTATATATTAGTTCCGTTTGTTCTGTCGCGCTTTATTAAGCTGTTCTCCGTCATTAGACCGACGTTACTCTATACGAATGCTTAATTTAAAACAATCACCCACATCTAATATCTAGTTTGTTAACCATATGCTCCATATATACGCACACATTTGCAAATAGAATATACCCTGATGAGACGGCTCTAGAATATGTCGTGTGATCAGTGTCTTCTGTGTTTGCAATGGACTTTTATATATTTGATTCCACAGAGTCAGGAGAGAAATGATAAGTACCTTAGTGGACAGGTCGGTTAAGACATGACACCAAGTAAGTCAGTGATTCATAAGGACACAACCTTTCCTCCATAAATACGCCTTTCTACGCCTCTGTAAAAATCACCTTTTGAAACCATTGTGATAAATAGAGCATTTGCTCCTATCGGAGTAAATGCTCTATTTATCACAATGGTTTCAAACTAAAACTTTTTTAAATTTTCCTTTTCTCTAGTTAATGCTCCTTTTTGGTAGATTTATTTAAAGTAGTTAGATCTAAAAATAGCCTATTGAAGAAAGGATTAACACACTGATTGCATTTTTACATCGAAAGCTGATATTCATAGGGACCTGCGAGACTGAGTGTTATGGTCTTCTATTGACAATCACTTACACCCTAGCCAATGTTGTTCGAATCCCGGGCTGAACACTTGGAATTTTCTCGGAGTCTCATCAGGATCCAAACTGATAACGTAACTAATCACAGATGCAACATTAGTACTGAAAAAAATAACTCTTTCTTCCATAAATACGCATTTCTACGCCTATGTAAAAGTCACTTTTTGAAACGATTGTGATAAATAGAGCATTTGCTCAAGAGGAGCAAATAATCTATTTATTACAATGGTTTCAATACTACACACTTCTAAAATGTTCCTTTTCCCTAGTAAATGCACCATTTCGGTAGATTAATTCAGAGTGATTGGATCTAAAAAAAAGCCTATGAGGGAAAGTGTTACACTGAAGATAAACCGTTCGCTCTTTTATTTGCAGGCGTAGGGTTTGGAATAAACTACACTGCTATCATGACTGCTGTAAATGTTTACTTCGACAAATATAAAACAGTCGCCACTGGTGTCATTTCAATCGGACATAACATCGGGCTCGTTATCTACGCCTCATTTATGGTCTACTTGGAGGAGAGATATGGTTGGAGGGGGGCCATGCTTATTCATGGTGCCATGATATTTAATATATGTTTCTTTGCACTCCTGTTAGCCCCGTTGACGGACCAACATGCTTCGGGTAGCGATTTATCTGTTAATGCCCAGGAGAAGGACATAGAAACATTGTCAGTGAAGAAACAGCATAAAAGGAAATACATTGATTTATCAGTTTTCCGCAACTCAGCGTTTGTATGTTTCTGCATCAGTAACATTATGGTAAACACAAGTTATGGTATCTTCATTCTACATCTACCGTCATACTCAAAGGAGAATGGGTTTACACGTGAGGAAATGGGTACAGTTCTTGCAGCATATGGAATAACTAACTTGATAGGAAAGGTGGTGTATAGTGCATTAGGGCAACATCCTAGAATTGACATCACAGTTGTGTATTTGACGTCACTGATGGCAACCGCTGTTTTTATTGTACTTACACCTGTATTTGTGTCACGTGCTGGCATGTTGACTTTAGCTAGTTGTATGGGATTCTTCTTCGCCGTTACAGGTGCCTTACTGGCCGCTGTTATATTTCGAATTGTAGGATTTGACAGATTTGCAGATGGAATTGGTATGGCAATGCCCTTTAAAGCTTTCGGCAATCTCATAGGCGGGGCACTTGGAGGTATATATACAACTCTTATATCGTATGTCGATTTTCACCCATATTATATAAAATGCATTCAGGGGTCCATATAAGGTGCCTAAATTAAACTATGCTGTGACCACTCTGTAGAAACGTCTATTTAACCCTTTCCCTCATATAAACGTGTTTTCACGCATTTGCAAACAGAGTAGACCCAGATCAGACGGCTCCTAGAGGAGCCGTCTGATCAGGGTCTACTCTGTTTGCTAATATAATTTGATAGATCTGTTTCTTTACTTTCTAAAATGGCTACAATGGTCCACCTTTCATATTTCGTTATAACTATTTTATCCATGAGTATTCATTAGGTATTGAAATTTCGAATAAACATAGAACAGGGAAAGGGTTAAGACGATTCTAAAGAGTGGTCACAACATAGGGTTTGATGAAGAAATGACGATTTTAGTACTAATTTGAGTGCGCACGTTTATCAGATGCTCTTGCCATTTATATTCGAACCATAGCTTAAAACGTTTGTTGATAATGTGGGTGTAATTGTTACATCAAATAGAACAGTATTTTATAACCCTTTACTCCATATAGCCGTCTCTCTACGCCTTTACAAACAGAATAGATCGAAATCAGACGACTTCTGCAGGGACCGTCTGATCACGGTCTGCTCTGTTTGCTTAACCCATTTGCTCCAAGTGGATTCTTCCATGCTTATATATTAGAATAGTCCATTTTTTATCTAAGGGGTGCCTGGTCTTAATTTTCATTTTCGTTTTGTTTTATATTAAATTTCCTGTTATCAAACAGTGTAAACTCTTATCAGACGCCGCATAATGCGGCGTCTGATCAGAGTCTACACTGTTTGCCTATATCCCATATATGGGATCGTTGGCATAAATGGGTTACATGTAATAATGATATAGATATGATTCTACAGTTTCTGGCATAGTCAAATATTCATGTGTCCATGTGTCATGATAAAAAAAATAAACTAATGAATATTCGTGATGTCATTTTTTTCTACATGAATATTCATGGAGTTTTAAAGAGCTCACTAAAATGGGGTCTATATTCTTGTTTGCTTGAATCTGATTCATATACGGAATACAAGCGACTGGTGTGTAGAAGTACTACTGCATCTTCTGATCAGGGTCCGCACTGTTTGCCATTCAAAATCATCTAGCAAGTTTAAGCTCTTCGAACTGAATGGTCGCTATAGATAAACTCCGATCCACTCTAAATGTTCAGGGTTAAAATGGTTACCATTGAAAGAGATACAAAGGATAGTTATGGTATCAGCTTTCAACCCTTAGAATATCACTTTCCTTAACCCATTCCCTCATAGGCTATATTTAGATACAACCTCTTTGAATAAATCTACCGAAAATGAGCATTAACTAGATAAAAGGAAAAGTTTAGAAGTTTGCAGTTTGAAACCATTGTGATAAAAAGAGCTTTGCTCCTATAGGAGCAAAATTATTTAATGCTCTATTTATCACAATGGTTTCACAAAGTGACTTTTACAGAGTGGTCAAAAGTCGTCAATATCAGGGAATGGGTTAATGAACATTCATGCATGAATAGCACAATGCATAAATACATGTAAATAGGTAAATCTTTAAAACGGAATTATTTTGTTAGTTAAAAATTATAGGATTAGATCCATACAATTTCATAAGAAAGTTTGATCCGGATCTACTTTGTTTGCAAAGGCGTGTAACGATGTATTTATATGAAGGGACGGTTTAAACTTTAAGGTATAGCAAAGATAGTTATTCCTGTTTATTACCTCGACAGAAGAGTTTGCTTATTACAGTTCTCCATTAGCGCCTATGTTTGCCTCCTGCTGGAAAATTGACTTCTGCCAAGTCTCTGATTGCTGAAATTTTCCAAAAACAATATTTAGAAACTATTGCACCAGTGTCAAACAGCTCTGATCTTAGATCCCTCACTGTATTGTCATGAAATAATTTAAATTTGAGTCTGCAGTCTGCCATGACTAAAGGCAAATATAGCTTGAATTAAGATATGTAATTTTTAACAATTTAAGTAATTAATATTTACGGTGCCATTATTTTCTACATGAGTATTCATAGAGTAAAGGGATCAACTTCAACCTATGTCTAAGACCTTGAATCAGACATGATTTGTTTGGTCACTGTATAGATGTCTTGCATAGTTTTTTATGAATTAAGCGGGTGCCATTTTACACACTACTTATCACCTTGACACATTTTAGGATTTATGTATGAAGCAATGGGAGACTACTCCAGCTCGTTCTATCTCGGAGGGGCGTGCATGTTCATAGGGTCCCTTTTGATGATTCCCCAGGCAATCAAGCTTCACCGAGACGAACAACAGTCGAAATCAAACAGGAATGACCGCATATGTAAAACGGAAGTTGACGCGCTAACGGGTTTCGAGATGGAAACGACACAATCACGAGAAAATGATGATATTGTGAAATAATATTGAAACGTTCTAATCTTTGCACGCTAGTGGTGGTATTATCCTGTCTTAATAACCTGTCAGAATATGAATATTCCTACGTCACTAAAAGGATGTGTTTAGCTTCGGTACACCTGTGTTTCAAACGTTATTCACGAGATTCACAATAAATGTACAAGTACTCGAATAAGCCAAGTAGGAAAGCTTTTATTAGCGGAAACAATCGATATCAACCGAAGCTATATATGGCGTGTTCAGCATGCGTATAATTATTAAAATTTTGACAGGTTAATAAAACAGGACCAGACATTTATCACCCTATGCAAACAGTTTGGATCCAGATAAGACGCCGCATAATGCGGCGTCTTATCAGGATCCAAACTGTTTGACACCCTGACCATAGTTTTGCAAATAAATGAGAGACGTTTTATTTGGATAAAGCTATAACAGTTGCAGACGAACACTGACTTAGTGTACTAAGAGTTAAAGTTGTCCGCTAGCAGAAGGCATCTTAAACTTGTGTACAGCAGATCATGTCTTAAGCGATCAGTCATTTATTGAATTTAGGAGTTGTAACCCTTCTTTTGCTGAATTTTAAAATACATATCTCCTTCTTTACATAAGCCCTGTTGTATAATTACATATAGCTTCACTGTGTACAAGTATTTCGCTGTGCAACCACTGCTGTGGAGTGCACTGGGTGCACACTCAACTTGTAAATAGTGAAGACCCTGATGAG